>JAABKK020043991.1:0-12757 GCA_011634745.2 Catotricha subobsoleta | reverse complement strand
TTTCCTTCCGGAGCGTTCCGGAGGCGATAATTCTGTCACGATACCCCGAATATTAAAATGTAACCGCTTTCTAGATAGCTGTAAATACCATCAATAAACGTATAAAGTTAAATTTCGAAAAAAAATAAGTTTGTTAGGACAGAAAGCCTGAACCGCTCCGGAACCAAAAGGAACGTTCCGACTCCCTGATTTTGATATATGTTCAGACGCAGCTATTCAAAAAAAATCATCAAAAATTATTTTGTATGTACACTTTGCTTCTATGTACATATACATATTCTTTGTACAGAATACAAGTACACAATGATTTAAAAAAAAGATGTTTTAATTTTCGTATCAGAAACATATTCTGCAAATTAGACTTTATATAAATACATTATTTAAATATACAAATAATTTCGGTTTAATACTTTTTTCGCCGAGATTTTACATAAAAAACGAAAATCTCATCTTGATACCACATAAGCATAACAATCAATATAGATGTAATTTTTCTGTATAGAGAAACTTTACATAAATGTTTACTTCCAAAATTCAACCATGTATACACATAACACATAAACCAACATTTGTATAAATATTTAAGTTATTCTGTAGTACACAAATAATTCATTCAATAAATATATATATAAAAATTCAAATAAACAAACAAGAAAATACGTATACAAACATTATCAAACCAAATTTACAATTGTTAACTTTCTTTTCTTTCTTTGGTTTTTTTTTTGTTGCTTCTGGTTTTATTTACACGAATGTTTAAGAGTCTAACTCTAAGTTTATCTAATGTACCTCTAACAACAAGAGTAACGTACTAAATCATTCAAATGAAAGAAGAAGAAAAAAAAAAATATGAAAAGAAAATAAAAAAAACAACAACAAAAACAATCATATCAAAATTTATCTTGAAAGAAAAAAGCAATAAAAGTTTTGTTGAACTTGTCAAATGACAGCCAAACCGACAGCCAAGTTATCTAATTTTACGAATGATGGAGGTACACTTGACTTGACTCGGTTCTATAGAGTACCGAATTTGAATCGGAATAAAGTTATACCAAACAAAACTTTCCGTAATTTATGAGCTTCTGTTAGAATATTATGTCCATAGGAATTTTTTTTTTAGTATGAAAACTTTTTTTTTTAACCGAATATATGTCTGGTAATACAATGCTTATTAGTGAGTTTTATTTAATTTTAAGTATGAAATTGGTATCAAAGCACTTATATTATATGGAAGAAGATATCTTTATACCTATGTCTTTTCTTTTATATATAATTAATTTGAAAAACAAATATTACGTTATATGCGGTATAGGTATCTAAGAATTATTAAATTTTAATTAATAGGACTGTAAATAAAAAGCTTCAGTATTTTAGAAATCATTCAGACCCCGTGCAACCATGGTAACTATCGTTAAAGATAGTTAAGATATCGTTAAGCGATAGTTATCGATTGACATCGATTGACATCGATTGACAACGATTGACAACAAAATCGTTACGAACGTGGCAAATCGTTGCAAAATGTGACGCATAGATAACGATGTGGTTGATCGTGACGTTATAATACTTTAAAATAATTTATAATTACTTCATAGTTGTAAA
Source organism: Catotricha subobsoleta (assembly GCA_011634745.2). Lineage (NCBI taxonomy): Eukaryota > Metazoa > Arthropoda > Insecta > Diptera > Cecidomyiidae > Catotricha > Catotricha subobsoleta. The sequence continues at coordinate 11,155 of JAABKK020043991.1, read as the reverse complement.
GTTGTTAAAATGTATTGTGTAGTAATTTAAAGTTATTCTGACGTAAAAATTAAATTAGTTCAAGAAATCATAAAGTACCTACTTAAAGTACTTCAAAAATTCAAAATTGAGATTACTTTAAATTACGTTAAACATTATAAAGTATTTGAAGTACAGCAAAAATCAGAATTTGGATTTACTTTAAGAATACGTTACGATTTCCTGTATTACTTCATAAATCAAAATATTGGTTACTTTAAATACTTACTTTACGAATTCTTAAACTACGTTAATTTTACGTCAGAATAACTTTCAAGTGACGTCACAATTTAGATATTGTTAAAGTCCCGTAAAATAAATTTTTACCCGGGTAGGTATATATATATTCTCTTGTACTTTTTGCTTTAAAAATACTTAGGGGCACTTAATTGGTGGTTTTCGTTATTTCATTTGAAGTTAAGTAATATTAAGTTAACAATATAAATTAAATCGAAAAAAAGTTGAATAAAAAATTATTTGCAGATAAGTATTTAAAAAAAAAAGAAAGAAAGAAGATTGATACACATTTGAATTATTACCGATAAATTTTCTTCATTTCTAATGTTATTTAACTATTTAATTGTATTTTGTTTAAGTTTAATATATTTTTCATGAAGTTTTATTGCAGCTTATCTGGAAATTAAACCAAACCAAAAAGTTTTTAAGGTATTCATTGAAACTTTTAGTTCAATTGTTTTAATAAGTAATTTGGGGCAATGGAATAGAAATATGCTGTACGATTGAATTGTATTGTTTTAAAATAACATATTGAGAGGTTAATATTACTATTAATTTATTCAAATCAGTTATCTTCTTGATTGTAAAGATCTCAAAACTTATATTTTATATTTAAATGTCTAATTTGAAAATCTGTATTATAAGTAGAAATACGCATAATCGATATATTATTGAAGCGTATTTTCAAATAGTATATCATTTGAATATACGATATAATTATAGGTCTAGGTATGCATAATGTTTATTCATATTATTCGTCAGGGAAGCGTCCCGAACCAAACCCCAACAACCCCTGCTTTCTTGACTTCAGCGAACCGATCCCTCAAAACCGAACCCCCATAAAATTTTAAGGGTACGCATCCCTGGTTTCTTTTGTATATTTTGCATATTTTAGAAATTCAATACTTCATTAACAAACCCAGAAACAATTAACAAATTAAAACACAATTAAATAAATAACGGATTATATTTATTATGATTAAAGCAAATAAAAAATAATTTTCAAATTGTCGGGCTCTATAGAGTTCATAACTAAATAATTTTCAAATTAAGAGAAAATGAGACTCTAATGAGGCTTGGTAGTAAATTACGCGTGATTTACATTTAAGTATTTTACTTTTGAACGTCCGGATTACTACAAAAAAATCATATTTTTGGTATGTATTAGCAAATTGAAAATATCGTGCACGTCCATAATTAATTTATACATATAACCACAAACATCATGATAAAATTTATCATAGAAATAATGTAATGTGCTATTATATCCATTTTTTTTTTCGAAACTATAATTTTTCAAAAAGTCATAGCATTGAATTAGCACTATGAATAATAAAATTATAAAAATAATATGGACAATTTATTACGAATTATTCTAAATAACGATATTAACAAATAACTGTGTGTGTATAGCTCTATTTATGATTATATATATTTTCTACGATCATTATTCTCTTTATACTAATTTTTTTTATAAATATTTTCCACTTTATGTAAGTATTGATTGTTTTGATAAGTAGGCCTTCTCTGTCTCATAATAATACACATTTTCCCCAAAAAAAAAAGAAGAAGAAAAGCGGTTTGGAATAAAGGAAAAATTATGATATTTACAATAATAAGGGAAAATTTTTGGTGTTTTCAAACTTTCATCAAATTTATGGTTTTTGTTTATATTTGCGATTACTGGTATTGATAAAAAAAAAAAAACCGAAAACCCTTAGGTAAATTGGAAGAAATGATTATTATTATTTGGCTTTGGTTAAAGAAGAAAAACACGGTTACTGACATAATTTACCAATTTAGATTATATAAAATAAACGATTTTAAGAAGTTTTAAATTATATATAATCAGTATTTTCAAACATGAATTGATCTTTTCCATTGTGAATGTTTGTAATGGTTACATTATTTGAAAAGTGTTGAGGTTAAAATAATCGCAGACTTATATCTTTTGATAATATAATTTTAAATATGAAGATTTTTCTTTGACTTTCTTTTCTTTCTTTCTTTCTTTCTTTCTTCTTTTTTCTTCTTTTTCGAAAGTATTTTTATTCACAATAATTTCGAGCAATTAAATAAATTATTAGATTATTTATTTAATGTTTCTTTATTTATATTACTCATTCATATTATAAAATACTCTAGGGAATTTCTTTAAAAGCAAACTTTCTAATACGCTGCTTAAAAATTTAGCATATCTAAAAAATATATATTACGAGCATTTATATAATTAATGCATTTATAACGAAATCCATACCAGCTATAAAAGTATAGCACATATAAATTATTAATAATATGAAAATTTCAAAAATCTTACAAAAAATATTTCTTAAATTCAATTCAAATTAAATAATGCGGATGGAAGTAGTAAAATGTGTATCGTTCACAAATTACACATTTTTCTTATTTGTCAAGTCACATTAAAATACACATGTTTCGTCATATTCCATTTTTTTTTCTTTTTTTTAAATAGAAACAATACTTTTTGCATAGGTCTACGAATATGCGACATAAAAAATAAAAATCAATTCTTTGCCTCGCTCTATATTTAATAACATGTTAAATAGCTTTTTACCCAAAACAGCATGAGGTTCTTTTGGAAAAAAAAAAAAACCGTAAAATGGTGATGTTGTTATCTTTTAGATGCTAAATATAAATTGGCATTTTATATTTTCTTGTGTTTATAGTGTATAAAATTGGCGCTTTAAAAAAAATGTATCCAATTTTACCATGTTGTGGTAAATTTACGTTATGCATTATGTTTGATGTTAGTTAATGAACAGAGCCGTGCTGGTAAACCAAAAGTTTAACCATCTATTCACACGATTCTGTTAGTGTAGTTTTTCATATATATGGCTCATTAACTTCCTCACGTTACAAGAATTTTAAATGTTTAAAAATGTATCAATTACTACACCGTACATTCTCTAAATATTAGAAGAAATATGCTTATAGTATTTTGTTTGTAAGTATATATAACATATTGAATAATAAACAAGATATTCTTGAAATTTTATCAATCAGGAATATTATTGAAACCAATAATATAAATTTTAAGGAACTAAAGATTTTTTCAAATACCATTTCACACACCTCAATACATGCAATATTTTGCAATATCTTCGATAAAGCCGGTAAAATTAAACGCCCAGAAATGTACGCGTGGGATGGGAGTGTCATAAAACCAATTACGCTACGAACAATACAATACAAAAGATAGATTATTAACTGTATATATATCATTTGTATGATTTCATTAATAATTTTTTTTAAAAAAAATTGATTATGGTAATATTACCATTCTGTTTCTCCACCCACTGTAATTTTTTTTATCACTATATGTTTATTCAAAAAGTGATTGTGATCTAGCTAGCTTATTATTGTTTTTATATTTTGATATATATTTAAATTTAATTTACAATCAGTTATAAGCGTTTAATAATATCGTTCAGAATGTTTATATTAAAGTGTATTAACAACAAAATGTATTATGATATTATTTTTTTTTTTTTATATTTATGTACATTTTTCATATTTATATGAGGGTGACAATTTTCCTCATTTATTATTTTTCTATTTTTTCATACGCTATGTATTTTTTAGAATTCTCGGCCAGAAAAATTAACATGTGCAAAATTACAGCTCGATTACAGTCTGGAAAGTGGTGCTCCGCAAATTGATTTGTTGCTCACTTCCCAGACTGCTGATGTAATTTGGCACCCCAGTAACTTTTCCGGTCAAGAATTCTAAAAAAAAAATTATTGCAACTGAATAATTTTCAAAATTGATAAAAAAAAGGTCACCCTAATATATTTCATATGACACCTCTAGTAGGTATAATTTATAAATATAAGCACATTTGTTATTTATGTTCCTGATATTAATGTAAGTAAATGAAATAAATATTATAATTCTTTGATGGAACTGTTAATATTGTAAATATGTGTACGTTATTATTTCATACCTCATACACATTAAATATAAATTAATACTTGTAATTGAAAAAAATATTATAACCTAATGATTAGAGGGTGGATCGATTTTTCTTTTATGCCTTCTACCATTATTTTCTGAGTTACATTTGGTCTCTTGATTTAGGTTTAAAAGATGGTGTAAAAAAAACCTCGAGTTAGGAAAAAAAACACCAGGTTCTTTCTTAAGAGGGCATGCTTTTGTTTGGGGGGGGGGAATTATTTTGGAAAAAATTAGACAGGGTAACATTTTCGAACAAATAAATGAATGAATCGCTTTGACCTTTTTTTTTAAACAAATTCAAAAAAAAAAACGAAAAAACTCGCGCTGTTTGCAAATCCCATTTATGCTATTTTTCCAAAACACCGCGAAAAAATCCACTCTGTATGCATATCGTATTTTGGAAATCGAGGTAGGGATTTTTTTTTTCAAAGTTAAAAAAGATAGTATTTTTGTTCAAAATCGAGGTAGGGTAATTCTCTTAAACTTAAAAAACATATTATTTTCTGTTCAAATACTTAAAAAAGATACTATATTCGCCAGAACCGACATAGGATCATATTTTATTAAATTTCAGGGGACATTACCCCCTCTCCCGTGTGCACCTATGGGTGGGTCACTACAGGCTCCAGCACATCGGAGATCTCATTTATTATCAAAATGCTTTTAACACGTGAATAAAGAGACCAAATGCAACTCAGAAAAAAAAATGGTATATGGCATGAAAGAAATGTCCATCCACCCTACTAACGATATATCAATGGACGACAAAAAAATATTATCTATTCGCTAAAATCAACAATTGTCATCGTCAATTCATTTATAATGTAAATATTTCTGTGCAATGTAATGATTACTATTTGCACGATTCTTGGGAAAACACAATTAAATATTATAAAAGAAAAATATAGAATTATAATTTATCAAGTAAATTAATATTTTTATTTCCATTTAATAATAATCTAATTATTTTTCTTTCTAACCATTTAACTGTTAAAGAAACATAAATGTATTTCACACCTGCTACACAATATACTTATATTTGATTTAATGATAATTATGCTATTGATGGATATTCATAGAGCATATTAATATGTCCAATTAGAATATAAATTACTAAAGAATGTAAATATGACAAATAAGATGACAGTAAAAAAATAAAAACTGAAATATTTATTTCTGTTCGTTTTTATTTTATTTTATTTTTTTTTATTTTTATATATAGAAATGAAGTTATAAAAACAGGCAATATAGATTTAATGGACATACAATTAATATATCAAAATGTATATATGACCTGGCAAAGAGGTTTTAAAAACACTTGCCATATTTTCATAAGTATATATGAATGAATCGTTATATGGTTAAGGCGGGTTTCCTGCTTGCGTGAAATGAAATATAAAAACGCCTAGGGAATGAACTGGTGGAACTCAATTGTTAAAAGAAAATTAATAAACTGTTTGTTTTAATATTCTCTAGCTACATGCAACAATTGCTGGTTTTTAAATATCGTATATTTATCGCAAAATCCGTTCCACTACCGGTTTCATAAAATCCTATTATATAGATGTGTTTCACGAAACCCATGCTTTGAAACTTGAGGTTTAATCAAATTTAACCGATTTCAAGTTTATCAAAAGCTCGGGTTACCCGAGATTCGTGGATTACACGAGTTAAAGCTTACCGCCCTTAAAGTGTGAGTGATATCATATTTTTTTTGTTTCAATACATTGTTTTATCAATAATAAATTAATTAATATCATAATTACAGAACTAATTCATCAACCGATAGTAATATTAATCGATTGTGAGTTGCAAATTCTCCGCAAACATATTTTAGAAATTATTCATAATTTGTTGTTAGAAATTTCACCACAATCATTTTAGTTGGAAAATGAGTAAATTCAAGTAAATTCAATGAATGAAATAAATAAAATTATATTCAATTTGTATTTTTTATAAATAATTAAGATATTCGTTTTAAAGTTATATTGCGGTTATATGTTAATGTTACACTTATAACTGTAGTGACTTTAATTTTTCTACAGATGAGAAAATACAAAATATTTAATATGTAGAACGGACATACATATCCTTGCCCATGATAATGTTCGTTTCAAAACTTCAATTCCATAAAGTCAGTTTGTACGAAGCTGTCAATATATTGTCAAAAAAATTACTAATAGGTATTTGAATAAAGTAAACAATTCGAATATATATTAGCATAGACAATATATGAACATATATATTGCATGGACTTTTATTTTTATACTTTTTATTAAATCACCAAACTTTATAAACCTCCGAGTATAGAAAGTGCCAATTAATAGGATGCTCTAATAATACGATTATTGTCATTTTACGATTTTAAATTCTATGTACACTCTATGTCTACCGAGCGGTAATTAATTGCGTCACGTAATAAATAAGAAAAACGAAAACCACCTGAGGTCGAAACCAATAAACTATAATAACAAGAGCCGGATATTCTGCATCAATGGTCAATACTACCACCAGGGGGTCTACCGCCCAGATTGCTCGTATGCAGAATTAACAAATTGCGTACAACTTCTTATGTAAACGTAAAGTAAATGGGAATAATATTATTTCCGTATATATGAAAAATTTCGGCGATATACCCCCAGATCTTAAGTTTATTTTTGTTTTTTTTTTTTTGTTGAAACCAAAAATAAAGTAAAAATGTATTTTTAAATATCAACTATATTTAATTCAAAAATTTATTCATGTAAGTACTTGTTGTTGTATAATACCATTTTCAGAATAGAAAATATGTATGTTTACGATTCGATTATTATAAAAAATTTAAACAGACATTATGCAATTTTAAATGACATGGCAATTTATATATGCATGCCAAAAACAGTTAGCTACATGCTTACAGCAATTTTCAATTTAAATAATTTAAACGATTCTCCAAAAATAGATATCTTAAGTTGACGCTTATCGGATTTACCTACAAGTTAATGAACTTGCTAAAAAATTAAGCGGAGGAAGAAACAAAAAAAATGCAACATGTGCTATGTAAAAACTAATATTGATTTCTTGCATCTGGCTTTTAGTTAATCTGGTCATGTGATAATTAAAAAACCGTACATTACTCTAAAAGGTATACTTGCACATAAAACTAAAATTATATTTTAGTCCTGTTAATAAAATATTGCAAAATAACATTGGTTTATTTCATCTATACCAATGAAACCGCATAGTTGTACAAAATAGATTATTCTGTTTTTGATGGAAATTTTGTACCATCATCATTACATAGAACTATTTTATATTAACTATTTTAATAATTAGGTTAAATATTGAGTATATGCCTATATATATAGTATATATATATATCTACCCAACCGAAATGTTTAATGTCCCGTATTATGTATCATATACTTTTCTGTACCTGACTTAATATAACGCACCTTTGTCACTAAACAATATTATAACATACGAGTATATGGATATATTTAGGTAGACAATACTAATTCATGATAAATGATTTTGACAAAAGCTTCCGAAATATTTACTAAATTACTAAATATATATATAACATCACTTCACTGTACGATTGCGCTCAGATAATATTTCTTAACAAAAATGCCTAAATTGAGCTGTGATGACGGTAAAATTTGGTAGATATATTTGACTTCTAGACATTTTCTGAATTTTAAAATTTATATTATTTACTTATTTATTTATTAATTTATTTTGTAAGCTTTATTTAATATAAGAGATAGCTATGTGAAAAGAATGAAAACAATATGAAATGGTTATTATTCTTAAGAGTGCTCTATACTTATAAGGCGGTTTACGGTACCCTATTTTTCTCCGAGATGGTTCAAAATTATGAAAATCCCTTGCAGGTATATGAAGATACACTTTTTAGCTCATGTATTTTCGGAGCCGAGTTTTTATTTTTGGGTGTATTTAAGAAGGAAAATAGTTTGAGTAATGGCTTGCGGTACCCGATTTTTTTGGAGGTGACTTATTTTTTTTTAATTCTTTGCAGTAGTATGAAGGCACAACTGTTAGTTCGTGTATTTTGGAAGCAGAATTTTCATTTTGATCCGTTTCCGCGAGATATCATAAATATAACAACTGCAAAGAATTAAAAAAAAATAAGTCACCTCTGAGAAAAACCGGGTACCGCAAGCCATTACTCAAACTATTTTTCTTCCTAATAAACCCAAAAATAAAAACTCGGCTCCCAAAATACACGAGCTAAAAGGCGTATCTTCATTTACCTGTAAGGGATTTTCATAATTTTACACCATCTCCGAGAAAAATCGGGTACCGCAACCGCCTTTTAAGTATATAACACTCTTAAGCACCTCAAATCAGTTACAAATTTCTAAGGATGTTTTTTTTATTGCGGAAATTTATAAAATAAAAATAAATACCTGATTTGTATATTAATACCCTAGTGAAAAAACATACCAACGAAAATAGTGTAAAACTATAAAAACCATACTAAAAATTATTATGATTCATTGTTTTAGTATGGTTTGGTTATAGATTGGATATGGATTGGGTATGCTTTCTGATTTCACGGAAAACCATACTGAATCCATGGTAAATCCATATTGAAATAAGTATTAGTTTTAGTCACTATTTTCGTTGGTATGCTTTTAATTAAAAATTTCCAGTAGGGTAATTATCATTTTAAAAGCTGCACATAAATGCATGTCGTGTAAGCATAACTAAATCTATCGTATATGTCTATATAATTTAAAATTGTTCAGTTTTTTCTTCACCTCTGTAGCTTAAAAATGATTATATTTTGAAATAGAGAAGGATAAACTCTTTTTTGATTTGTATCGATCATTTTAAGGCTAAAAAAATTCCTCATCATTACTCATTTTTTTAATTCTTAGACTTCTGGAATAATTTCCTCTAATTTTCTCTAGATTTAGGTTAAAAATATAAAATTAATACATAAAATTATTTTATTTTCTCATTAAAGCCTCAAATACAATGACGTAAGGTTTATAACGTTTGTAAGAATTTTAACACATACACAACACGTACATCATTTTTTTTGTTGGTGTGCGTGGTTTTCTTTCAATGTGAGGTTACGAACGTTACATAAACTTACAAGAATTTCAATCTGGATTGAAAATATTTTTATCTTTAGTACCTTTTAGAACAATTTTTGACGCTGATGCGATATAAGTGATGCGTAATTAGTGTGAACTACCTATTTTATAGTATATTATTTTTCTTTGACATATGTTTTGTTGTGTATTTTCTTAGGCAACCTTACAGAACGTTACAAAACCTTAAAAAACCTTACAAAACGTTACGTCATTGTAGTTGAGCTATAAACATTTTGTTGCGTTCTTGCACATTTGATTACCACTCACTTATATCTTCCTTAATGAAATAAATAACATGCTATAAAATAATATAATTTTACAATCCGTTGTTGATTTTTTTTTCTCATGTCGACACGATAAGATTGTTTAAAACTGAAAATATTGTTGTGAGCACTTTATATTGGCATAAAATCTGAAACTGTAGTAGTAAATTAACACGCACCTTTTGAAACAACATGACTCGTGCTCTAGAATTATTCATTAGGTATTTATTATATTAATGATCAATTAGGAGAAGGTGCTTTATTAACGCAAAACTTGCTTATTGTATTCAGAAAAAAAAATTCTATTAGTACATAATATTTGTACAATTTATTCTTTAGCAGCCATTTCATAGAAAGCCGACCACAAAGAAAGGAAAAATTCAAATTACCCTCTTCGATATCAATGATAATATACTTTTTCGAAATTATATCAAAAATAAAAAGACCATAAGTATCAGAAGTCAGATCGGAGCAATAGTTGGCCTCATTACAGGTCACTGTGAAACAAATAGCCACCTTGGGGATCACGGATGATCCTGATTGCGATTTCTGTGGCCTAGAAGAGGGAACGGCGGAGCACTTTTTAACTATGTGTCGTTATTTCTAAATTGCAAGATTATGTAGCTTTGGTTCATTGAGAATCAGCTCGAATGTCCTCAAAGGCATTAGAATCAATAAATTATGGGAATATATTACGTGTACCCATCGTTTCAGGATGATACGTTCCCCGGACCGGGTGGTCTAAACTAACTCTCCAAGGGGACGCATAATGGGCCATTTAGATGTTTACATGCAGAACTTTCAGTTTGCCCAACGTATCCATCCATCCATTATTTTATTTTATTTATGGATTAAGTTCGCATCCAAAACATATATATTTTGAAGAGATGCTTCTAAAAAACTAATACATATATGTTTACGAGAAATATATTGGTTTACCAATTCGTTGGCAGCTTGTTTTCATATTTTTTTAGTTAAAGAATTAAAAAAAATAATACGACACTTCTTTTATGACTTTTAATTATTTTAATTTTTTTTTTTTTTTTTTGCAATTTGACTTTAAATAAGCTACTCAAATTTTATTTTATTTTGTATTTGTATGAGAAATAATACACGAATGTGTCGGATGCCATTTGAAATTCTTTACGCCGGTACAGTTTATCTGACGAGCCGTGACCATGATTTGGTTATTTTCGCGCATCACGTCATACATTATACTAAGTGAAAATAATCTAATGTGTAGTAACTGGCGTTACCTAAAACCTAAACAAAAAAAAATATGTTTTTTACGCTTGTCTTTTTATTTGCGATATATGTAATTTTGAAAATAATAAAATCATTAAAATCGAAGCGGGTTTTTGAGGGTTCGGTTCTTGAAATGTGAAAAACAGGGTTCGGCTCTTTGGGTTCGGTTCTGAAAATGAAATTTAAAGGTTCGGTTCCAAAGCTAAAAAAAGTGAGGTTCTTGGGGTTCGGTTCCAGGGTGTATACGATTTTTCGAAAATCAAATTCCATGATTTTTCAATGATTTTTTCCTGACTTTTCCATGGCTTG
>JAABKK020043980.1:2405-12757 GCA_011634745.2 Catotricha subobsoleta | reverse complement strand
CCAGTCACATCTAAAAATGCTTTTGGAGCTAGAAAATTTTAACCTTTTGGGAAACGAACCACCCTAATATATATGTTTCTTGAGATATCGGGAATGAAAATGATTGTGGAGCAGTGACATTTTAGAAAATATATTTAGGTAATATATATCCGATGAATGTATTATATTATTACAGGAATATAGAAAATATATTGGAATATTTTCATGGTATATTTACCATCATATATTTGGATCATAAATATAGTTGTCAAGAAATAGTTATGTTAAATGTCTTGTGTCGAATCATTTTTGATCAGTTATGCTATATTTTATTTAAAAAAAAAAATGGAAACCTATTTATATATGTATGAAAATGGATTCGGAAAATATGTAATCGATGAGTTCGAAAAATAGAATATGATATTGAACGAACAATATTTTAAAGGAAAATCGTATATTACAATAGCCTCTTCACATATACTATAAATATTCAATGAAATTGAGAACTTTAAAAAATTTCCATTATTCAGAGATATTACAAGATCGATCCATTATGATTTTATTAGAATATTTGAATCCATCTATAATATTTAATAGTGCATAGCATTATACATACCTACAATATATAGAAATCCCAAAATATGTTTAGAAAATAATGTTATAAAAAATATAACAAATACTATTAACCCAGTGGCTAATTAGAATATATCTTAAAAATAAAAAGTATGAATAAATTACGATAAATTAGTTTAATAAAGAGTGTTATAAAATAATTTATTAACAGCTGTTTACAAAATTATTAACCTACAGACCGGCGCGGCGGTTTAATACACCCAAATATAGTTCAAATAAAATATAAACCACATTAATTTTTAATAAGGATGCACATATAAAACCACAAATAAAATGACAAAAGCCATTCAAAGGTACACCACTTTATTTTTGGAAATTAGATTATATACATTTTTTTCTCTTGTCAACCAAATTTTAACTAAACCGTATCAGAATAAATTTTGAATCTTAAATTATTATTATTATTATATGCATAAAAATATATAATATATATATAAAAAAGAAAAGACTGTCTCCTCTCTGTCTCAAGTCTTAATACATTACATGCTCATGTAATAATGTCAGACAAGTCAGCAAGCAGTACCATCATACCACCAATATTTTACCCTCTTTTCAAAAAGTATTTTATTTTCTCTGAAAATATTCGGATCGTTTATCTCAGTTCAGCATCATATTGTATATTAGCAAAAATTTATGGTGGAACTTTTCCTTCATGATGAGTTGCACTCACAAATACCATCGAATACAATATACGGCTGATGGTTGTTATGGATACTGCTGACGATACCGATGTAAAACGTATAATAAGTGATGCCGATGATTTTCCGAGATAAAATGTTAAGGATGCAAAAATATTGTACGAAAAGTTTATTTAGATTACCAACAGAATATTAATGCAGAGAACATTTATTTTTCCTATCACGAATTAAAGAAAAGCAAATATTTATTTGTTATATAAATAAATATTTAATTTTGTTACAATATGTTGTCAAACATTAACAAAAGATACGTATGTACTTATTTTTCGACCACTTCAATTCGACCAAATAAATTTGTTTCAATTTATAAATCGAGCCCCAGTTCGTTATTTTGCAATCAGTTGTGTGGGTCCTCGCGTTGGGCACACTGCCCTAAATTTTTCGTCTTTATAACTTTTCTTTTCTAATATCGGAAAAAATTTTAATTGTGTAGTTTTCTTTTGTTATATAATCTATAAAATTTAGTGAAAATTAGAGGAAACATAGTTCTTTTTTTTTATTCTCTTATAAGATAAAAAAGAAACAATAAACTTTTGGTGAAAAGTAAGTGTGGCAGACATGAATGCGAGGAATTAATGTGCGAAAATGATTTGATATAATAAAAATTTGAACTTTGTCGCGTATGGTGCAAAGTGAAAGTACTTTATTTTATATCTTTGAAGAAAGTTGATGCTGTATTATACATATTGAATAGAAACCTATTTATATAAAAAAATAATGATAATAATAAAAAATCGAAATCGGTTAATTTTTATATAAATATGTACTAAAAAGCTTGACGATAGCCCATAGCAATTAAAACTAGGAATCTATTCGAATAATCACAACTTATGTAAGTATGGAAGAAACATTTATACTCTTTTTAATTTAAAACATAAATAATTGATTTTAAGACTTTTCAATAAGATAAAAATCTTTATGAACAATCTCAGCTTTAAAAAAATATACATATCGTTCAATTATAACGATATAATTTCTGGTGTCGGTAAACGCTTTTCAAACCTACCTACAAATCGATATTAAATTATGTTGTATTCTTGGTAGTTTTATATTAGGCACTTGAATGCTCTCTCTTTTTGTTTTTGAATTACGTGGTTCAACAAAAAGCTTAAAAACCATTGTCATCCTACATATTATGTGCACAATTTAAGTAGGTACATGACGTGCAGATTACATGTCTAGTATCATTTCTCTACCAGTCATTTATATTTCATATTATTGCGATATATATAGCAGGTTAGTAGGGTGTATATAACTTTATAGTTTAGTATAAGTATTGTATGGTACACGAATAGTCGAATACAACATACGTCGCTGTACATCTATAAATAGATATATTTGCGGTATATGGATAGATTACAGCTCAAACATAATGATCCTTTTGGAAGTTTGTTAATGCATTGTATATTGTATTATTATACGTAAACCATATAGATATTCCTTCTTTTTTTTTTCTTTTATACTTGATTGATGATAGTGTATTGTTAGTTAAAATGTTAAAACTATAATATAAAGAACTATGAATAGATTCGATATATCTTGAGGCGAATATATATTATGGGATAAACAACAATGAACAATATGCGCAAATTTTTGCTAACCTCGTTGTAATAATCCATTTAATTTATAGAATATATAGTTATGGTCACACATATTTAGTTACCAAATTTTAATATCGAATTTTAAGCTATAAATGTAATCATTATTTTAAGACTATGATTCATCTATTCATTTTCTTTAGTTTATAAAACAAAACTTATTTGTCTGAGCAGCGCACACACCCAAAAGTTTTTGAGCAAAAATAATATATAAATATATACCTGTGTGTCTCTGTATATGATGTATGTACAAAAATAAGAAAAATAATAAATAAATTATTATTATTACTTATATAATGCTGAAATCAGGATACGTATAGCAAGAATGCAGGAAGATTTATTACCGCGCAGAATATTAGAAGTAGAAATGTGTCGAAAGAGTACTTATTTAAAATCGAATAAATATTTAAAGAAAAACTATTTATTAGAGGGATATCCCCGTAATCGTTGTAAAGGTCTTGTAAAGTTACTATCGTAGTAAAAATTCCATTATGACAAATATTTGTAAGGAGAGAGACAATCTTACTACAGTAGTAAGTTTACTAGGGTTTTACAACGTTACCGGAATACCCCTATTATTATTATATTATTTATGCTTGCGTTTTTGAGTGTTATGTAAATTTTGTATTGCTTATATGTATATTGTTTAGCGCTATCGAGCTAATTTTTTAGCCATAGATTTGTTGCTCAATAGCCCGATGTATTTAAGCCTTCAGCAGTCCATAAATTTGAGAAAGTTGTTTTTCAGGTCATCCTACAATGTCTATAAATTAATCAGAACAATATTTTTCAAATGACTCAAATAATTATTTTAATGTTGGTTTATAAATATGTAAATTATATAATATATAATAATTATTTTAATTTTATTGACATAATTTACTTAATAATTTGTATATACCTATATACAACATCAGTATAAATATAGTTTTCTGTGGATGGCTGAACAATGCTTTGACAAATTGTATTTTCCAATACCAACATTTTTAAGTATTCACATGAATATCAATTTTATATCCATCATCATTTTCCATTATATAATGTAAATTATCATCATTTATATATAATAATAAACTTACAAACAAACATTTTCAACAATATTTTGGCAATTTGATAAAAAAAAAATACGTCAATAGAAAATCGAAAAATCGCATTTCTTTGACCTATCACCGATTGCCGTGACCTTTAACCTTTTGGGATCAAAATCAGATTCCGTCACTCTATACAACTTAGTATAAGTATTCTCCAAATCTGCCCACTGGTTTCTGAAAAAAAAAAAATTTGACCTTTGACCTCTCGCCATGACTTTTGACCTTTCGCCATGACCTTTGACCTTTTGGTGTTAAAAATGTGCCCCGTCATCCTACAACATAGTATAAGTGTTATCCCTAAACGGCCACTAATTCCCGAGATTCGGAGGGGGTGAAGGGACAGATAATAAAAAATCCAATCAAATCAAATCTATAATGTACTATGTTTCATATGTAGTGCATAACAAGCTGCCATTTATTTTACTTTATTTTTGCTATATTAAACCCGCTTATTTTGTTTTTGTTTCTCAAGATTTAGTGCACGCAGAATCCGCGTCTCTTCAAAATATATAGGTTTGTGTTCTGATCCGGTTAATAAATCAGAGAAATTTGGAAAAGTAAGAATTTTTCAGAGGGAGGTTGGACAATATTTTTGGATCTGACGAACCAAAAACCAATACATGGTAAATAAGATTACTTTTTGTTAAAATTTTAAGCTTTGCTCTGTCACATAATGTACTTTTAAAATTGTAAGCGTAAATTCACAGCAACTAAAAATGATGTATCGTTACAGCGCTTTTGTTACCTTAACTGGAAAGCTTGGTGTCATGATGCAAAATTCGCATCTACGATTGGACATTCGACTAAAGCTTTCAAGTGAAGATATCAAAATCGCTGTAACAATTAATTATTTTTAGTTGCCGTAAATTGATTATAATTAATCACCGAGACTAAATGTTACGAAATTATCCTTTGAAGTTTGACTGATTCATGGAAAAGCAGACTTTGCGCCAAAGATATTTTAATGAATTTCAAAGGCTTAATTGCGACTAGAGATGTTTTAATTTAAATTGAAACAAAATAAAACATAATTCAAAAATTTATAGATATTAATTATCCTGATTAATTGTGCATTTAGTTAATTTATGGCAACGATATTATTTACGTGTATATTATAATAAGCATTACTTATATGAATATTTAAATTGGAGATGTTATACAGAAAGAGTAATCCACAGTAAAATTCTGACATCTTTTTCTGCATAATTTAGCATTTTCGACTTATCTTGCGAGAAACAACGAGAAATAATTCTTTATTCGCATATTCATAAATTTGAAAAAAAAAAAAATCTTATCAGAACTCAGCCTACATTTATTTTAAAACACGAGCCTCTTATGAATGTGTTATATTTATAATTCATTTGCATAAGTAGGTATGCCATACATTGTCATGATAACCGCTCATCTTCCATTCCACAAAATATATGTGTACGGCTACGTGTACTGTACACGTATGTATATAAAACCATTCCATTTCATTCAATAATTAATCATTTGCTGGTTTTGGTTGCTGTTATGTAGTAAGCGTCTAGGATAAATATATATTGTGGGGTTGATAGATTTAAGTGATGGATGAAATAACGACCGCACTAACTCTAAACGAAAATCCGAATGTTCGTTATGATAAATTTTATTTGATATCGAAAATAAGGAGCGATGAATTCAATTCTTCTATTACAGAATGATATAATGTGTAGCAGAGGATAAACTATTTTTAAAGTTAATGTCTGCAACATCGTTTCAATTTTATTATCTTTGAAATTGGATAATATAATAAAAATTGTATTTTATTTCATTCTTATTTATTTTATTGTACTCTCTGTTTTCTTCTTCTTTTTTTTTAATCAAGTATAAACATTTATAAATAATGTCGTTACGTAATATGTACTAGGTATGTGTGTGTATCCTTTACCAGTTACTTATTTTTATAGTTATTATTTATTGTTAATCACCATCGTAAATACAAACATTTATTCATGTGCATTGTGCATGATTTATTTTAAATTATGTGAAAATCAATAGTTTGTGATAATGAGAAAAACATTTATTGCTACTTTTATTTAAAAAAAAAAAACATTTGTCAACCAAGCAGAAGCAGTATATATATTATATATACTTAAGGGATGATCTTATATAGAAACGTATTTATATGTTCGTAAAATATATGTGTGTCAATTTTTTCAAAGTAGGGCGTCTTGAATATAGTTGACACAAGGATTCAATTATGATAATCAGAATATACGCGAATGGGGTTTGTATATTATTTGCGATTTATTGCAATCATCGCCCTTATAAATCTCACAGAGCCGTTCTCAAACTATTCTAAATGAGTTATATACATATGGCGATGATCGTAACTTGTCATTAAATAGACAAAAATCCTGTTCGCACCGATGATCACATATAAACATCGGTGACCTAAAATGTTTCATAGGTAAATTATGCTCTGTAATATTGCAGAAGACAAAAGGCCATGAACTGAATGATAAATGAATTTTAAAAGTTTGTTAGAAGCCAAAAATGTGAAATATCTGTAACCAATAAATATAAATAATCTTAATAAAATATCAGTTTATGATGGATACATTGCTATCAGTCATGAATCATTAGTATGTATTTAAATATAGACGGAACAAATTTGAAAAGCTTTTTATTTTAATGAAAAAATCGGAAAATGAATTTCCATACAATAAATTTTTCTCTAATTATTCGCTTGAACAGAATGTTAAAATACGATGTGATACTTCTTTCTCCCTTTTAAAATAATAATGAAATTCCATCATAATGTCACAGTCACATAATTTATATATATACTTTTGCACCCTTTTCTTAAGCTATTTGTTGCTATTGCTTAGGGAGACCCATCGACAAAATATACGTACCAAAATAACTTAAGCTAAAAAAAAAAAAAAAATTTACACACGCGCGCTACTAATATTGCGACAATAATATTACATTTATATGAAGCAATGGCATTAAAGATTATACGTCATATAATTCATACGAAACCAAGAAAGCCCATGGGAATAATAACCTTATATTTTTTACCATGAATAAACATAAAACCATTACATGTTAAATACAAATTCAAACCATAATAATAGTAATAATAATAAAAATAATAATAATAATAAGGGAAAAAAGCAAAAGGAACAAGTATTATAACAAACATTGAATATCCCGAAAAGCGAATTCTAAATATATATAAAAGTATTTCTTTTTTTTTGTATTTTCATATCACATCGTTTTGTTAAAATGTCGATGTGACGGTATTTGGTCGTTCATTATACACTAAAAAGGAAGCCATTTAATCTTTATGTAAACCTAAATAAAATGTTGCTTTTTTTTCGGAGAGTTCGTTATCGTACTTACAGTATTGATATGTTTTTTCAACATTGTACTGGTAATAAAATGAAACAAACTTCGAGATAGAAAAATAAATGCTTCTTTATATCAATCAATTATATAAGCTGGGGATTGGGTTCAATCGAAAGTGTAAATTGGGCAGAATTGACTGATATATTAAGATTGTTTTTTTTTTTTTTGTTAACATTCTCGTGTTTGAGATTTATTTTAAATAAATATTTGTATATCAACTTGATAGTGAAAGTCTGATGAAGTTATATAATTTGTTTAATTTTTTTTTTATACGCATCTCAATTTACTCCTTTCGTTATAATTTAACATTTAAAAAAACTTTCACGTATAATTGATTAATTCATAAATTGAATAAATTTGAACCGAATCTACAATTTTGTGTAAGAGCACACTTATTAACCAAATCACGTGCAATTTTACTGAACATTTGTACGATTAAGTTTAATAGGATGGTCAAAAATTATTATAATTCATGACAGAAGGAGTTTAGTCAGCTCATTTCAATATAAATATATGTTTCATTGCGATTATCTTATTTTTTTTTAATATACTTTATCAAAATATTCTAAAAAAAAAAAAACTTCATAGTTCTTAAATACAATTTTCTTTTATTTTCTTTTCCTTTAATTATCTTTTCTGCTATAGTATCTATTTTCTATTCGTTACTCTCAAATTAATGCCACCTTTAACAACAAGAGCTATAGAATGATTTTCAAACTCGATTTCTTTTTTCTCCAAACATTCAAAATTGTATTTCTGTAAAAGTAATATTATTCCAATTTTTGCCACAATTTTTCCAAGTCTTAAGCCTGCAAAATAATAAATCTATTTTATTTTTGTTTCCTATATATTATTTAACAAAAAGAAATTTACCTATGCATGCACGTGGTCCATCTCCAAATGGTATATAAGCATTGGGATTGTAATTACGATTTTCATCCAGATAACGTTCGGGCATGAATTTCATTGGTTCAGGAAAATTTTTTTCGTCTCTTAAAATTCCTATTAATGATATAATGATAGCAGTGCCTTTCTCTATTTTTAAATCAGTATTTGGAATTTTATAATCTTCGGTACATTCACGATTTAAAAGTGGAAGTGCTGGGTACTTTCTCACAATTTCTGATTTAAAAAAAAATGAAAGAAAATTGTGACTTTTTTTTTTTAACAATCAAATATCTCTTAGAATTGTAATATTTACCCATTATACACAATTCTAAATAGCTAATATCTTGAATACATTCATATGTTAATTCACCATTATGTTTTATTAATGCATCGTCAATATCTCGTTGAAGTCGTTTCATTAAATCTGGATTTTGGCTAAATTCATGCAAACAATACGCAATTGTTGATGCTGATGTATCAAAACCAGCCACATAAAATAAAAAAACTTGCGCAGCACATTGTTCAATCGACATTGATTTTAAGCTATCGGCTGTTGTTTCAACATCCCACAAGCCATCATCTGAATTTATTTTATCCGTGCTACGTAGTTGAATGAGAAACTGTATAAAATCTTTTCGTTCAATATTATTTTTTTCACGATGTTCAATAGATTTTTTTACGATACCAATCATAAAATCTTTGACATCGTTTGGCAATGAAGACATCTTAAAAAACTCTAATATCCTAAAGGAAAACAAACATGATATTATTGTTTTTTTAGTTAATTTTCTCTTTTTGAAATGAAATCAAAGGAAGGTTTTTATATTAAATCAAACTATTATATAGTACATCATATATATATTTTTCTTTATATACAAGGGCGCCGACTTTATGTTTTTAACTAATGTTCACTTTCTTGATGAAATTAAGTTTTTATCATGGTCATTGATCTATTTGAACGTGGAAAGTCATGTGTTGTCTCGATCTCGAAAAAAAGTTAACTCCTTCATCAACTATTTTAAGTTAATGATTTCATAAACATAGCTATTTTTTACAAAAAATCAAAAAAAAATGCCATTTTCATGAGACTTTCAATACAAGAATGTTGGTGAAGGAGTGAACCCTTTATTCGGGATAACACATGACCTTCCGTGTTTCATCAAAAATCACTTTTTTCACATTGGTTGAGAACGTAAAGTAATATGTGAATAACCAAAATGTGGTTTTTCGCTTAAATTTCAACATTTTCCTATTAAAAAAGCAAGCAAAACAAAATATCGAAAACCTCCAAGCAATACAACATTCATCATATTAAAATATCTAAAGACTTCAAGAGATTGCAATAAAAATTTGGGCGCAGGTGAGTGTACTCGTTAAGAAGTTATGATTTTTTAAATTTTTATTAATTGCAAATTTAAGAAAAGTTGAAAAGAAGTCAACTTTAAAAATTCATAGCTTCTGAATGAATTGTTATAGTACTTTGTCAGAGGCCTTTAGATAGCTACTGGACAAAGAAAACTTAAGATTTTTGGGTTTTGGTGGCTTATTTAAGATGAAAATGCTGAAATCTATCGAATAAGCCACGTTTTGCTTTTGCGACATAAGAATACGAAATTCAAAATAGTATGTTTATTCACATTATTATTGAATATACCCAACCGGAGCTTTTGGGTGTACTTAAAGAAAATTAATTTTGCTCCACCCTATTATATATGTATATGGCTAGGCTATATAGGTACGTAGATGCAGTATATACAATATACATAGTTAGTTATGATACATGCACGGGGAGGAGGAATTTACCTACCACTGTGTGTTAAAAAAGAAATCTTTACGAAAATGTTGGACAAAATTGTGTGTTTTTTCAGTGTTTTTCAAAATACGATTTCTAGCGCCATTTTTTTGTAAATTTTTTTTTATTAAAAAAAAAGGTCACCCAATTTTCTTTGATATAAAAAACATTACCGTGTCTGACTTCTTCCAATTTACCCCTCCCTGGAAAAAAGCGTATGCACTTACAGCAATGATCTATAAATGGTTATTTTACCTGAACAAAATATATATTTCACATTTTTACATTTTTCCAT
>JAABKK020043969.1:0-12758 GCA_011634745.2 Catotricha subobsoleta | reverse complement strand
GGTTTCGTCAGGTTTAACTGAGTTGAAGCTTATCAAAAGCTCGGGTTACTCGAGATTCGTGGGTTACACGAGTTGAAGCTTACCGGCCTAAGTGAGTACAAAATCAGTCCACCTAATCAGTCACACATAAAATGGGAAATATATAACTACATATATAAGGTAGACTGGCTCATCACAATACACTTTTTTTGGAAATTTAAAGGTCTTAGGGTCTTATTTTGTTTCTTTGGGCCCTAAGAGTTCAGTGTATTAATTTCATATTTTTTGGAAATGCTTTAAAGGTCGCGACGGAGCTTTAAAGTTTAGTATTTTCGAGCTATTTAGGTTTTATACTGATACTTTTTGTACAAACTGATATCCAAAATAATAATTTTATCTAATAGAAAATTTAATTTCTAACAGTGTAAAAACTAACAAAATCGGTGGAGAAATTACTGAGCTATGATTTTTTATAGCAGCTGCTATGTTAAATTAAAAATTAATTTCACTAATTAGAGTGTGTTTTAATTCGTTTAAGTTTTTGTTTCTAGTAAGTTATTTTATATTTTTCCACTCAAAATATTTTAATATTCTTAAAGTTTTTCATTTAAACTGAGTTCCGGATAGCGAAATTAATTATAACCTTATAAGATAATTAAGTAACTGGCAAAAAAGAATGTATCGATCATTCGCTAAAAGGGCATCCTCTTTAATTTTTCCCAATTTTAAAAGTTAAGTAAAGTTAAAATCATAACACATATATTTTTCCTTCCAAAGCAAATATTATTATATTCAGTATAATCTAAACTTAATCTATAGTACATTTTACCACTGTCTCAAACTCTAACTCTATTATATTATAAAGGTATAAACTCTTATTAAATAAGTAGAAATGCCAACATATTCTGATTATGTCCCTGCTGACATTAGTGTATTTGTATTATGTTGATTCTACTACATATTTACCTCAAGACTCTAGCAAATGTAATATAAAAAGATAATAATTTTATATAAGGAAAGATAAAGTTTGTAATAAAGCAATAATATTTCTTTTCACAATACTACAAAGGAATGGAAAAAAGTATTAATAAATTTTTATGAAATAGCCTTCATAAAGATAACGGAAATAATGGAATAAAAGTAAAATAAAAGTTAAAAAAAACACCGAAAACAAAAAAAAAAAAAAACACAGAAATTTAATATGTATAGTATTTAATTTAACATGAATATGTGTTTTAAAATAAATAAAACAATTTCTTAAAAAAAAAAAAATGGGATAATAAGAAGAAGGAGGAATGGAGAAAAAGTCCGCGAGCCTAAAACATGATATCCCTAAAGTGTGATTACTAAAATTAAAAATTAAAACTTTTTACCAGAGAAAATACGCCGTTCTATTAAATCGTCTTAAAAATATAAATAATATAGCAGCTTTAAAGAAGATATTATTATCTTAATAAAAGCGTGTGTAACATTTAACTCGCATTTTAATAATAAAAATTTCTACACGCTAAATATATATTATATTAATAGCATTTTCTTCTCTTGTTTCTGTCACTATACCTACTCTGTGGCAATGGCATTATGAAATATCATACGATTTCTACACAGTCATTAGAGATTTTCCCTTTTTTTCTATTTTATTAGATTTAAAAAAATAATTTATGGAAGGATGTAAAATTTTGTAAATAGAAAACAAAACTCAAATATTTATTATAGCAAAACAAAAAATTTATTGAATTTTGGTGGCATATGGTCGGGCATATGTTCCATACATTGAAAACTTAAGAGTACTTTAAAACTTTATATTATTATGGTTGTATTTTTATTATATGTACAGTACATTGTACATATTACATGCACATATTACTTTATTTATAATAATATATATGATAATATTATTATCATTATTATATATTATTATTATTATTTAAATATTTTTTATTCTCTTAAACTGCCCAAATCAAACTTTTTCAAAAGTCTTCGTATATATTCTATTTCTATGCTTGTTTGCACCATGGGTCTGAAAATTGCAACCGTATCTGTGGTATATTCGCGTCGAACCGCACGTGAGGATCGTTACAAATCTTTTTCATTTATTTCTGGTGGATATCCCCAAAAATGGAATTCAATTTTATTTCACAAAATTAAATCCTCATAAAACCAACCGTTGCAGAGAAGGTTAAAGGTTAAAGGTTTTTACAGTAACTATTTAAAATGTCAAACATTTTGTAAAATTGATGTAATCGAAATTGACAAATTTTTGACCATTAATATAGCAGAATTCTGAAGAGTTATCGCAAGGTCTTACGAAAACAAATTAATGTCAGAGCTTAATTTGAAATGGTGATAAATAAAAATTAAGAATTAAAAATTATGAAAATTGGTATTTTATTTCGTTTAAACCGTATTCGTTAATCTGGATTATTCTTTTTTATAAAAAAGCAAAATATGTATTGCGTTTAATATGCTTACTTACTACAAACGAGCATATTTTCTATATTTTGTATTGTAAAGAAAAAAAATGATTTGTATTTAAATAAAAAAAGTGTGCCCATCTCTGTTAATTAGTAATAATTCTTTTTATTTTTGTTAGAGATTGATGTATTTTATTTGCACCTAAATACAGAGGACTATATTTCATTTAGCTTCTAAATATATTATACTATTAAGGAAAATAAAATTTATATGGCTTTCCCCAATTAAAAATTCATGAAAAACATACAAACGAGAAAAGTAAATGATAATTAAAACTTGTGATTGGTATATTTTTCTTTTGACATTTAGAAGAGGTATAATAATCACAGAAAATAAAGAAATCATAAAAAAATATTTTCAAAATACGGTTCGATGTTAATGTTACATTTGTGGTATTTGTATACATTTAAAATCAATTAAATTTTTTTTATAGAGACATTTATTATTACCGCCTCGCTTTTGATCAGATTCCTAGAAATTATTCAAATAAGTATTTATTTCACCATTAAATTAACCAAGTAACAAACTGACCCAAATCAATTATGGGTATCTAACTCCATACTGTTTATTAATTAAAAAACATTTAATTTTGACATTAGCACGTCTTGGTATTAAGATCATTTAAATAAGAATAATTGATTATGAATTAATTATAAAAAAGAAAAAGAAAAGAGAGAGAAAAAAAAGAACAAAAACATAAATAGGAAAAAAATTAACTAACAATTGATATAATAATTTGGTTGCTATCACAATATTAAATACTTATATTCAATAATATATAAGTGTCAAGTGACCTTGTATACATATTGTCGATTGTTCTGCTGGTTACAAGTTGCTTGCTTATTATGTATTCAAAATATGCTGTGTAACCGTTTATTAAATTGCTGAAATGTTATACAAAATTTAGTTGGCTAATATTAAAATATATAGAAATATCAAAGGAAAACAAGATGGATTCAAATTAAATTTATGCAAATGACATCAACTTCAATTAAATATTAACAATAAAGGAAAAGTTACAAAAGTAACATAAAGGATTTTAGAATACACAATACACATGAGTGTAGAATCGGTTAATTATACAATCTCTAATATTTTTGTGTGTTTAAATGTAAATTGAAGTATAATATTAAGTCGAAATTATAAGAAAATAATAAACATTGAAGTTTTCAGGCAAATTGTATACAATGCCTGTTATTTTCACTTAAAAACTTAATAAATTTCTAAAATTTTATTTAATATAAAATAATAACAATACCTTTATATACGTTTTATTGCGGCTAGGTATAAAACAGGTTGTCATTAAACAAACAAATGCATTAAAACACAATACACGGTTAAAAATAATATATATATTTATATATATATGTTGAAAATTACATTTACTTATATGTTGACATTAAAAATAAATGTATTCAATAAGGTTTTGTGTGTTTTGCATAATGTTTGAATTGATCTTTTTTTTAAATTGTTTTCTTCTAGATATATATATATATATATAAATCAGTTTAAATGAAACTACTAAAAACAAAAACTTAAACGAATTAAAACACACTCTAATTAGTGAAATTAATTTTTAATTTAACATAGCAGCTGATATAAAAAATCATAGCTCAGTAATTTCTCCACCGATTTTATTAATTTTTACACCGTTGGAAAGGTAATTAAATATTTTATTAGATAAAATTATTATTTTGGATATCAGTTCTTACAAAAAATATCAGTATAAAACCTAAATAGCTCAAAAATACTAAACTTAAAAGCTCTGTCGCAACCTTTAAAGCTTTTCCAAAAAATCTGAAATTAATACCTCTTCACTTAAAAACTTAATAAATTTCTAAAATTTTATTTAATATAAAATAATAACAATACCTTTATACACGTTTTATTGCGGCTAGGTATAAAACAGGTTGTCATTAAACAAACAAATGCATTAAAACACAATACACGGTTAAAAATAATTTATATATATGTATATATTAGAGTGGATCGATTTTTTTAAAAACGCCGGTACCATCATTTTTTGAGTAGCATTTGGCCTACTGAGTAACGTGTATAAATGATTTTGAAAATAAATTAATTTTCGATGTGCTTGAGAGACTCTTGAAGTTGTCAAAATTGCAATATCTGGTCATCTTTAAAGCAACATAATTTGGTTTCGTTACAAGTAATTGTATTTCTGTATTCTCCGACAGTTAGAGTAAGTCAATACCTTTCAAATAATATATTGGTCATTCGCAGTTTACTATGCAGTTCGTAGTTGTTAGATTTTGAAAAATCGATTTTTTGATGATATTTGAAACATAATAATTACGAACTTCGTAGTAACTTACGAATGATCAATATATTATTTGAAAGGCATTGACTTACTCTAACTGTCGGAGAATACAGAAATACAATTACTTGTAACGGAACCAAATTATAGTGCTTTAAATATGACCAGATATTGCAGTTTTGACAACTTCAAGAGTCTCAAGCACATCGAAATTTAATATATTTTCAAAATCATTTATACACGTTACTCAGGAGACCAAAAGCTACTCAAAAAATGATAGTACCGGCGTTTTTAAAAAAATTGATCCACCCTAATAAATATATATATATAAAAATCGCTGATGAAGCGCAATATGCGATAAAATGATAATAATATATATTATTATATATTTATAAATATATTTAACTATATTCAGTCGGTCAGTTATAATAATGTTGTCATTAATATGTTAAGTAGACGAAGACCTTCTACGTGAAAAATAAACGAAACCATTTCCACTATTTAAATAATATATTTTAAGATTATGATATCTTCTCATCTCAAAGAATTTCATTTGACTTGAAATATGCTTTGAATACCAGTTATAAGTAACAAAATGTAGATTGAACCTAAACATTTACAACATTTGTATGATTGAAATTTCAACATGAATATAGTGCAATAAGGAGAATCTATATGCACCATGAATAAAATTCCATTTTATGTGCTATATTTAACTAGAGAAAATGTTTTGCCTGAAATTTTGTTTTCTATTACGCAAGTACGTGCCATGCAGTAATAAAACCTAAAAATTCTTTTTATATCATTTTTTTATATCATTTTTAAAATATTTTTCATCAAAATATTCACAATAAAAAAAGGAGCGTTTATATTTCACGTATATTGAAATTTGTATAACTATTTAAGTTTTACAGCTGTTTCTTTTTGGAACTCTTGTTTTCTTTTGAAATATTTTTGAAATAGAAATATTTACAAGGATATTATAGTTAGTATTATATGCTAATGTTATTTTATTATGATATAATTTATATCAAAATTTTATAATGCATGTACTTAAGGACATTACTGAACTCATATATTTTCACATTTCAATTATAACAAGCTTTTTATGACAACGACAGCTAATCAATGAGGAATGGTTATTTTTATTTATTTATTTATATATTGACACGATATCAAAGCATTTATCATATGAAAATCGGTAAACAAGGTACCAATATAACATTATCTTCTATTAGAAAATGTCATCAAAAAAGAGAATTTATCAAAAATAATTTTCTTATGAGGGCATAACTCACAAGCATTGTCCGTTAATGTGTTCAAGCTCAATGATGTTTATTTATGAATAGAAATGTACTTTGATTTTCTGTGGTAAATTTTTAAAAATGGAAGATATTTAACTTCATCGAGTTGACATTAATGGCATGATATATTTTTATTTGTACTAATAGCAATCAATAATACATTAGTTTTCTTGTGTATTTGATTTGTTGCACGTGCACCAAATCTTTCTACAGACTTATACAAAATCAGAAAGAAAAAAGAAGAAAAAACAGATATTGATTACATTTAAACATCAATTTGGAATGATAATTGAAACGTTTGCAAAAAACATATAACTACGTCTTTTCATAATTATTCATTTATCGTTGTAAAATAGAATTTCAATAAATAAATACCGTTAAGTTCAAAATTTGGTAAGTAATAAGTTTTTGGTTTAAAAGCTAATTTTATTATAAATATATCACAAATGGAATTAAAATGTAAGTATAATTTTACGTAAAAGCCACATTATGTCGTGTACCGACAATAACAAGTGCGGTTGTATTTTGTATTTTATATCTTACAACATAGAAAATTTGTTCGCTTGCTGTATATGAAAATTATCAATTTTAGTATGTACAATATACAATGTACATATTGTAATTCATATAATATACGTGTACACTGTACATATATATTTTGCCAGAGGCATAACCACATAAACATACATAAATTATGCTAAATTGACAAGCATGAAGTTTTCGAAGAAAAGTTTTTATTATACCGCTGCGCAAGATAATTTTCTTGAGATTTAGATAATTTGTAAGCGATTTGCTAGTTAATTGCTAATATTAATCTAAAATTTTATAATATAAATAAATGTACTGTGCAATCGTATTAACATAATATATATATATGAGTGTGTGTGACTGTATATGAGGTTGTGCAAAAATAAATAATTTTTTGAAATAAGAATTGTTTCCAACTGCGTAAATTTATTTATTGTACTTATATACTTAAATAATGGCTGTTTATTTTGCATCGAGTCAAATTTTTCATTAAATTATTTGAAATTGAATTAAATGAAATTATTTTGTAAAAAATAAAAACTACCATTGATGATTGATATTTAATAATATCATTATAATGGTGAAATGCAATAGAATTTCTAAAGGTCAAATATTACAGATATTATTCCTTAAAACTGGAGATTTTTTCAAATAAATATTCTGTTAATACGGCAACACAAACACTACTGCCACTATTTGAAGTATTATATTCTCTATTACAGTATTCTGCGATAATTTAATGCAATATATGCAATTTATTTTGAATTATTATTTTCAGTGTCATGATGTTAGTGATTTTATTCAAAAACATTGAAATTTCGAACAGATAACAGAATAATTCATAATTAAAAACTTTTTGTTTCTTAATTAAGATCTCTAGAAATGGGTTGGTTCTTTTCAAATATAAAATGTGTGGGCGAAATTTGAATGGTGTGGTGAACCTTTTTTGCTATTCATATTTTATTTCATTTTCATGTCACTGAAGTTGAATGTAGGCCCAGTTCAGGTAGAATAATTCAATTTAATATATAAATATAGTTTTTGGTATGCAAAATATCTAGTTAAGGAATTTTATATCTTGGACAGATGGTTACATTACCATAGCAAAATACTTTCTTCTTTTTATAATTCTATTGAATAATTGAAATGAAAAAATTTGGGCTTTAAAATAACCAAAAAAAAAAAAGAGAAAAATAATAATAATAAATAAAAGAAGAACATTCCAAGAAATATGTTTTATGTAAAAAAATTATGAGGGTCTCGAAAAGGTGCGATTTGCGGTGTACACGTACACGTATTTTTTTATTATTTTATTTATTTATTTTTTATTATTTTGACGTAGATTCTTTTTTGATTTAAACAGTAATTTTATAAATTCAAAAGAGTTTTCTTTTTATGAATTTATAGCTATTATTGTCAGTAAGTATAAGTAATGAAAAAAGTTTTTTCTGTAGATAATTTATTGCTAGAATTTTTCCACAGATTGAAAATTATGAATTTTATTTAATGATGATTTATTAAATAAAATGTTAACAGTAATTTTTCTGTAGATTTAAGATTTGCAAATAGAATCTTTTTAAATAAATAGTTCGTTAAAGTATATCTTTATCCTCAGTGAAAGTCTTCCAACCTGCATTTTTTTATCCGAAATTGAAATAATAAGGATATTTTGGTGTAAATGATGCATACATCAATGGTATGGCATAATTCCTTCAATTTCGAGAACAATAATATTTTGTTTAGCGTAAAAAGCATAGATTTGTATTCAAGTTAAAATATATATATAAGGTGGTTCAAATATGTGTATGAAGCAAAAATTTTTGCCAAGGACTTACAGAAAGCGGTTTCAATAAACTATTTAAATATTGTTGTTATTAAACTCCATATTTAAGAAATAATGAAACAAATAAAAACACTAACGGTTCTTATGAATTTTATAAAATTAATGTTAATCGTACTTTAACAATTATTTTTTTCTCGTATTTTTTGGTTTTGTAAATAAACATTAATTTGATGAACCAATATTTAATATATAATTTTGTTGAAACCAATCAAACGCTAAAATCAAAGAAAAATTATCTTAGATCTTTTCCTATTAAATTAACACTAATTAACATTATTTTTTGTTTTTATGAAAAATTATCATCATTAAGAATTAAACCAATTTTTTGCTAATGATTTTTAGATATTAGGGTAATGGTGTTTCCTAGAAGTCCGCCTTCTTTAGGTTATGATGACTTAAAAATTTCCATTTCACCAGAATTTGTATTTGAGACACTTAAATTTCTGACTTCAGGATGTGCCGCAACGCAAATAGTTTTTTTTTTTTAAAAAAATTGATTAATTTATATATGTCGATTTTTATTGACACACTTAAACATAAAGTAATGAGGGTCTCTAATAGATGTTTTTTTTGTAAGAACCTTCAATTGCAAGTTATTTCAAAAAATACAAAATGTTTTACGTAATGTTTTATGAAATGTTCGACCGTGAGGGGTGACTTTAATATATACTTATATTACATTACCTATATAGGAAGTATTATTTAGATGTATGTATATGTACTCGTATTTAGTATACTGTAATATACCTAATATTATTATATCAGCTTACCTCAAACCCATTTAGATTTTGTGAGGCTAAGCGAATGAATAAATAAGTATGTAATATGGAATAATCTGAAAATCTTAACCAGAAATCTAATTATATATTATGTAAGAGAAAATCAAATTTCACTTATATTCATAGTCACAAACATGAGATCGGAATCTAATTTAAATATTCTATGTTTCAACAATTTTATAGAATATACAATGCATGCAATGACAAACTAATACTAATAAAAAAATATTTTCTATAAAATTCACGTTTTTTTGTTATGTGTATTACAACAAATAAAATGATTCTGTATTTTCACTGCTATATGTTGTATTCAAAGGTAATAATGTATTTGTACCTATGTCGCGAGTGTATATATAAATATAACTTTTGCTATAAGTATATGGCACTTTCGCTTATTGAGTATACGTAATTACATTTGAATAAATTTTCTATAAAATAGGTGAACGAGAACATGAGCGGATAGGGTAACTCCTCTACTGAATTTTTATGGATTTTCTTTTTTTAATTTACTCTGTTTAAAAATTGACGTCAATCAAAACTATTTTATTTTAATAAAAATGTAATTTAATATAACATGATTATAAATTCTAGAATATTTAATTATTTTATGAACAATTTCGTATAGAAAAATTGAAAATCTATAAATTTTATAAAAATATACATAATAACATAATGACCAAAAACCTTATAAAATTTTAGATAAAATAAAAAAAAAAAAAAATCTAATATTTTTTTATGACATCAAAATCACACTTCAAATTATGTTTTGTTTGAGTAAAGATTATATTTTTGTGTTTACTTTGTTTTAAAAGTAACTTTAAACCATTATAGGTACATCAGAAACATGCATAAACTTTACTCAAAACTTAAGTGTATAGAAAACATTAAAAACGCAATTTCTCCACCCTCTGGACCATTTATAAATATTAATAATTTATAAAGTTTTGTTATGGGCATCGTTAGAACTGAAATTATTTTCTTGATATCCATTTTTTATGAAGCTAATAATTTATTTGACGTTGGTCTTTTAACATATTCTTAACATTTCTTTGCCACATAAACGCTATTTTAAAGTGGATATAAATTTAAAGCAGCGTAAATGTAAACACATATCTGTTCATTTATTTAAATTGTTAACTTATTTTTTATTTATAATTGGGCACTAATTAAAATCGTACTATGTACTAATTACCTATTTGTATAATGTCTACATTGTATGAGTCAAATCTATAATCGCAGTTATTCTGACCCACATATATAATATATATGTGATGTGGGATACTTAAACTTAAAACAAATTACTAATTAATTAATAAAGATAAATTGAGTTATTAATTATACATTATTATTATTAAATATCTTAAATTGCGCTCCAATTAATTTTACTTCATTTCATTTTTTTCTTCTCTTTTTTTGTGCGTGCACTTTTGGAAATTGGAAATTTTTCTTTCCCCCATTTTTTGCCCGTTTTCTTTTTTTTCTTCATAAAAATGAAGTCGTGTACCAATCCATTGGTAGCTTGTTTTTTTAATGATGTGACATTATTTGAATTTTATGAGTAAATAAGTATAATTTGGATTTACCTCACACAAACTATTATTGAGGATTGTAATTATATTTTCTATTATTAGAAATTTAATGATATAGGATAAAGGTGATACTGTAAGAATTCATTCATAAGAGATTTTTTTTTTGTTTTGCGGCAATTTGCCGTCAGTACCAAACATCTCATTATGGTTACATGTTGACAACATGTTGTTTCTATAGATGTGTTTATTTATGGATAAATGGTTAGAAGTATATTATGCAACAAAAAAAAAAAAAATTCAAATGTAGAAAAAAATTAAGAGACTGAAACGTATGCGAGCGAGTTAGACAAAACATATAAATACTTAATGTGCAAGGAGCTTATCAATCTATTAATTTTTTGAATCATCTATCTGTAAGTGAAATTGTTCTATTACAAGACTTTCTCCGTTCTTAAACATTATTGACTTTTTTTTCAAAATATTTTAACACTAAAATACTTACGTAAACTTGAGTAGATGTTTCGGTGTTTCTTGTGTTATATTTAAAACATATGTAAGTAATAACAAGGGAATTATTGCTACCATTTAGGGAAAAAAAAATCTATGCCAACTACACTATCTGCTTTTTTCTTTATTTAAAATATTTTTAAAGGGTGGGATTAGACGTCTAGATGCTTTATTTTGTTTATTTTTCTTAGAAATAAACTGTAATAAAAACTTGGTTCACTTTCTGCTGATTGGTAATATTGAATATAACAAACAATATCCTTCTACTATCTACACTAATAAATTAAAAATGGATATAGACTGTCCAGACTGTTTAAACACTTTACTATGTAAGTATGTACAGACCAATTTTCTTTAGCCGATTACTGGTTATCGAACTTGAAATGTGAAAGATAATTAAGTATATGTTTCTGAATATACAAAAGCGTACAGTTTAGTGTATTTACAAACGATTCTTAAAAAAATAAAACTCTAAAAAGTAAAAAGTAAAAGCACCAAAGCAAGATTAATGATTGCAGTAAAGTTATAAATTGTCTGACGCACCTAAAAATACAGAAATTATGGTAATTTCTTTATTATTTTCATAACTAATAAAGTTTTTTTTTTCTGTTGAACGTTTTAACATTTTTCCGGTTTTAGTTTTCGTTACTTGTATCCAAATTTAAATTTATTGTTTTATTTTAATAAGTATTTGAAATCAATAATAAAAGTATATTTTCAAAGTCAAAGGTTAGTGAACGGTAGTGACTATTTAGGATGTGATAGCATAACTTCAGAATGTAATGGAAATATTCTTTACAGAGATATGTATACAGATGATAATAGAGAAAGTAGGAGGATGCGAAGGGATGTGGAGGGATCTGGGGAATGTGAAAAGGGATGTAGAGAGATGTGGACCGATGTGGAAAAATGCGGAAGGATGTAAAGGAATGAGGAGGATAGTTTTTTTGACTCTAATTTTTTTTTTTTTTAAATATATAAAAAATTAAATAACATGAAGATTGTGCCAATGCATTGGGAGTTTGTTTGCTTAAATATATTTATTGTGCAAATTTTTAAATTAAATCATTTCATTTGTATTAAATCAAATTATGGTATTTAAATTAGTAATATATAAATTAAATTGTCATAGCGATGTAAATCGTTCTAGAAATAAATAAATATGCGGCTACCGCTATTTCTCACATCATAAAACATCAAACAGATCAAACATTTTTACTTTTACATCCACTATGCTCGCGATGTGTTAAAAGAGAATATAAAGATTGGTTTTCCCTAATATACTTGCTAATGTGTAATATTTTAAACAGCGATATAAAATACATAAAAAAAATTTCATAACCAGGTATAACAATGGTATCTTTTGGATCTTGATATTTGAACCCAAAAAAAGGTAAAGTAATTTTTGCAATTTAAAAAAAAAAACATTATTTTGTGTTTAAAAACATAAAAAATATACTAAGGGTAAACCTTTCTGTCGTACTTTTTTTGCGTACTTTCGTAGATTTTGTAAAGTTAACTTTATCTGTCAAAAAAGTA
>JAABKK020043958.1:0-12759 GCA_011634745.2 Catotricha subobsoleta | reverse complement strand
GCTTCGTGCATAAAATTTCTACACATTACAACAACAACAACTTCGGTTTATTCCAGCTATTAAATGGTTCAGCTGTAGTTTGGTATCTTTTAGTATGCACTTTACTCTTTAAAAATATTAGACTATTAGAGCGTAAAACAGTACTGCGTACTAATCAAAATCTTAAAATGGCTCTCCTGTACATTTTATAATAGAGTACTTACTAGTTGTGTGCCCTAAGCAATCGATATATTACTGTTGAACATAAAATTAACATTGAACTTTCAAAATTAACAAATATAAGAAATTTCTAATATTCATCACCAAACTGGGTAAACAAACATGTGTAAATGAATAAATGAATATCTCAAAATCAATGAACTATTTTTCCAAATAAAAATCGTAATCCGAACCTTATTGTTAAAAGTCAAATATGTAAATTTTGAATGTATTTGTTCGTGTACAAACAACTACATAAAAAACATAATCGTAGCAGCCGAGGTCGTGTATATGCGCACTAAAGCGATAGTGGCAGTCATATGGAACCAATTAAATTTCCTATATGAATATAACAAATAAGGGGAATCCATGTAGACAGGGTTTTAAAATTCATTTCATATTTCATATTTTTTTTTACGTTTTTCGTGCAAAACAATTCATTTCTATAAAGTTAATTGTTATTTGATTTCATTATATGATCATGACAATAGATTCTCTATTATATATTTATTATGAATTACATATTTTCGCACAATTCGATTTAAATAACTGCAACTAAATTTTGTAACACCCTTTTCGATTTAGCAACATTTTAACTCTTTGTAAGACACTGCGTTGTCTATGTGGCTGCTATTGTTTCTAAAAAATTCTCGAATAATATTGTTATTGTTTGTAAATTCAAACACCTGACTATGACTTTCGCAAATATTTATTATCACGAATATTATATAGTTGCATAGTTAGTGGGATAAGCAACCACTACATTCAAATATAAAATGTGAACATCATTCCACAACTACACACATAGAAAACATCTGATTTAATAAAACAGGAAAAAGTATAAGTGCAAGTAAGTACATTGATCTCCCCCTCCCCTTTTAAAATACTTGTTGTTTTAACAATGGATTTTTAAATGTTTATTTATTTATTTTTACTATCAAAAATAAAGGCAACTAAAATCAAAATAGAAAAAAGAAAATCAATATAAAACATATGGGTTTATTTTCAAATGCAAGACTTGGCTATTGGTCGATTTATTCAAATTTATAAACCATGCATATTTTCTAATGATGTTTACTTGGTATAAACAGGGCCGTACCTACTAAGAGGCCTGGTGAAGGCTCAGCCATCTCTAGAATTATTAGAACCAGCTCTAGGAAAAGGAAAAATTGTACTTTTATCATGTTTTCCAAAATATGATTTGTATTGAGCGCGCGGTTTTCTTCGCGGTTTATGTATGAATATTCGAGGGTTAGGACACTAGTTGGAATCAGGGGCCACAGGTCTTGGAATCATTTGGAATCATTAAGAATTTTTCTAAAAATCGTCACAAAAGCGATGATTTCTGGGGGTCACGACTCTTGGAAACATTTGAAATCTTTTGGTATTCATTAAAAAGATTC
The DNA here is from genome assembly GCA_011634745.2 of Catotricha subobsoleta. Lineage (NCBI taxonomy): Eukaryota > Metazoa > Arthropoda > Insecta > Diptera > Cecidomyiidae > Catotricha > Catotricha subobsoleta. Next base: position 11,158 of record JAABKK020043958.1, on the reverse strand, counting down.
TAAAAAAAATTGGAATCAGGGGCTACGATTTGGCCTGTGTCGTACCCCTCGTGAATATTAACTTTTACATGTTATTTCTGTGTTTTTAGATCTTACATTTCAAATTTAGTTTGGCAACCACGACCAACTTACTTTTGGCGACCAATAAGCAATTTGAACCACGTATTTATATAAAATATTATATCAAATATTCTAGGCTTAGCCAGGCCCTGTGATTTTGCGCTGATATACCGGCCCTGTTGGTAAACAATTTTAAGCAAACGAATTTTTCAATAATGTTTTATTATAACAAATTTTATGCATATTTTTATTTTTATTATCTTATTTACTGCTTTTTATTTTATATATAGGCATTAGGCAATACGAACCTACTTTTAATTTTCTTACTGCGTATTACATTCGGGTGTCTGAATCGCAAAAAATGCATCTTACTAAATTTATTAAATTATCCAAATTATATAAAACACTAAACTCAATGAAATTATGTGGATACGGTTTGTATAGAAGCAAAATTACCACTTTAAAAAAATAAATGCTTTAAATTAATATGAATTTGTTCTGGTGTTTGATTACAAACATTTTGTTTACTGCTTCTGAAAGACAAAACTAATTGATGAAATATATTTATAAGTATTAAGTGAGCATATAGCTATAGCTAGACAAAGACAAATTCATATAATCTAATATAACCATCAACTCGTCCCATAATGCACAGGATTAGGGAATATTTTTTTTAAGGCTTTTAGAAGAGCGATATTAAAACCATGGTAATAAATATTAAATATGTAATGTTTGTAAGCAGGTGGTGAGGCATGCGTAACGTGAATAGTTTATTGTTACCAAAAGTGAAAAGACACAAAAAAAGCTGTTATTCATAAAAAATAAAAAAAGGAAAGAAAAAAAATTGCGCACAATAAATGAATTTTAATGTCTCGAAACAAAAACAAACAAAGAAATAAAAAAAAAAATGACATTGAGAGTACTTACCATATATAGAAAATCAACATATTAAAATCTATAATGTATTTTTGTGTCTGCGTGTACCTTTTAGTTGCGGTAATACACAATATAATATCTAGTTGCCCTCTATACACATACAAGTATTAAATGATGAGTGATCTCTTTTTAACGTCCTTATAAATATTATGCGAAAACTGTTATTTTTTTATTCATTGGACTTATATGCGATATTATCCGGTCCATTGATCTCGCAGTGACTGTTTTTAATTTACTTTAAGTTTCGAGTTTATTCTTACTCATCTTATAATTATAATAAATAATCAGTGTCTGAATAACTGTTTTTGAAAATCGAAAGAAAAAGAAGTAAGGATTTGTGTCTGTTTATTTGCCATATTCTTCCTGAATAGCTAAATTTGAACTAAGATGACGTGTTTCCTTAAATAATGCATTCAAATTAGCAAATTACGTTTTATCTTAAATGTATAAAAATAATTAATATTCTATATTATAGAAGCGAATAAATTTTACGTTAATTGTTGCTACCAAATTGCTTTAAATGGTATATTACTAAGGTGGTTCGTTTTTCATTTTTTCTTGATTTTTTCACCTTCCCTTGTTCTAAATGGTGACACTTGTTTAAAAAATCTTAAGTTTATAGAAGCTATAGATTATCTTAGATTGTATGACTGTTTATATATATCTATAGACAATTATAGACAGACTTTAGACCAGGGATGTTCTTGTGAATTTGTGTCGTGTCAAATTGGTGTAAAATGTGTCGTGTAAATTGTCGTGTCAAGTTTGTCTCCACTTTACACGACACTCTCTACATTTTTTTAAAAAAATGGTATCAATTTTAAGCTGAATCTTCCGAAATTGACTATTTATTTCCAAACCAAACAAAATATAAGAAAATTGAAAATCCGCTTCCGAGATATAGTAATTCTGAAGAGCTAGGCCATGATAATAGCCAAATTTATTAATTGTAGAATTTCGAGGCCAGATTCGGTTCAAATTTTTCACCTTTCTTTGAATTTTTTTCAAACAGAATCTGTGATGAATTAGAGAGCTAGCTGGCTGCTCGAGAATCAGATAAAACAAATGTTAAAGCGTACTTTTGTCCGAAATTTTGTAAAAAAAAATTTCTGTCAAGTCCAATTTCAATTATTTGTAACCGTTCTAAAACAGTAGACGAATAAATACTAAATCTTGCAAAAGATTCGTGGCATCGGTAATATAAAATCTGCCTTTCGGAATCTTTTGTGAAACTATAGACTGTCCATCGCTCTCGACGAGCTATATACTATCTTAGATTGTCTTATAAACTGTTTATATATAGACAAACCGTCTGTAGAGATAGAACCACAAGACACTCCAATATATATGGCAATGCTAATATAGCTACTGTATTTAGACAACTATCTAAAAATACCTATTGGTGCTTATTTAACTTTACACGACATTAAAGTTGACACTCAATATAATACTTAATATAAAAAATAGAAATAAAACACTGACATTTCGTCGCAATATTGGTCTTTAATCGACACTGATACCAATAAGGCTAAGGAACAGCCACATTTTCAAGGAGTTTCCCATCATGTATGAAATAGTCGTAAACGAAAGTTTGATAATCCAATCGTAATTGAAAACCAAACTCCAAAGAACAAACGTAGTTTTTAATCTATGATATATCTTAATTATAAGTTCGATATATATTTGAAAAGTATTACAAATAATATACTCTGTAACAATAAAATACATAAAGATGGGTAACTCCACATTTTCCTTAAAACAGGCCCTGCAATATATAGTATCCGATGGATATAGATTTTATATAGCTTGTAGAAAAACTATATACAGTTTTAGGCAATTTGTAGTTTTTAGTTCATGGAACTAACAGGTAAGTATGTAAGTACATATATCTTTATGTATACAATTTGGTCTATAAATTTTGTCAATTCTCAATTGTAAAATAAAATAACATCAACAATAACAAATCTCATTTACTAAAAATATTTTGAAATGTATGCAACGAATAAAACTCCTTCCTATCTCATGTAAGTTTCAGGCCGCTTAACTTTACACTATAAATCGAAGATATTTCAAAAACTATAAGCCGTATTGTTTAAATGAATAAAAGTAGCGAGATATTTCTGTTTGAGCATGTAATACAAAAAATTGCATGCAATTTTATTGTTGTTGTTGTATTATACGTACGCTTAAACAGAAAAATCTCACAAACTAATAGAGATCAATTAAAATTTTCTTCAGAAAAAATGTTAGTCTCATCGATGAGATAGTGATAATAATACTTTTACATTTAAACGATCCGATTTATAGTTTTTGAAGTATCTTCGATTAAGCGTGTAAAGTTAAGCGGCCAGAAACTTACATGGGATAGACGTGTAAACAATAAATATAGCAAATATACAATAATAATTATTTTATAGACTTTAAACAATGTTTTAATAACGAGTATGTAAAAAAAAGGAAAAAAACGTTTTTTATGTTCATAGTTCGAAATACATTCCGAACGAAAGCAGAGAAAAAAACTATAATGAAAACGCCATCTTTACCTAAGATTTCAAATTAAGTATCATTTTAAAAGTTGTAGCATGACATGCGACCATCAGAGCGAACAAAATATCACAGTTCAAAGCATAAGTTATACTTACTTACCTTTTATAAAAGCTTTAACTAATAAACATAAAAGAGAAACATCTTACATCGTCAACACCATGGAATTTTGGTGAGATTTGCAACAAATGAAAAAAAAAAGTGACGAATATCACTTTAAATATAAAAAAAAAAAAAAAATTATTGACATGCATAACTGCGTAAAACTGAATTAAATTCTATGCAAAATAAATAAATTAATAATATAGCGATAATAAAAATAATACTTATCTATTGTAGTTTTATATTTTCCATATCATATTAATTTCTTATTGCCAACGTGCACGTTGACCTATATTTGTTCCATTTTAAATAAAATAACCACACTAAAACACTATTATAAATTGAAAAAACGTATATAATACGATCTTATTCAATTAGAAATTAACTGAATGCGAATATCACCGTAAACATCAAGCCTTCGATAGCTCAGTTGGTAGAGCGGTGGACTGTAGAATGTAAATGAAACAATGTGTAGATATCCATAGGTCACTGGTTCAAATCCGGTTCGAAGGAGATTTTTTTTTTTTTTTTTTATTTAATTAGTTTTTAATTAAAACTTTTTTTTTTATTATAGTTATTTTCAAATATTAATTAAAATTATGTATTTTTGTTTTTAAAGATATGATTTTTATTGATGTAAAATTTTGAGTATTATTTATTAGCATGTAATATGAAAGAGTTTTTTTTTTATTTAAATATTAGTTTATACTTACGCACGCACTGCAATGAAAAATTATCTAATCGAATGAAAATCAGTTCCGTTTATCAAATCGCTACGGAAAATTTCCAATGTTATCTTTCATAAATTTACCGATTCGAATAAAATCACCTCCGTAATCGGATCGATTCATAGGCAATATTTTAAGATTTTTGTTTCCAATTAGTGGATTTGAATCAGTTTTAATGTTTGTATGCAGGTACAGGGCCGTACCTACTAAGAGGCCTGGTGAGGGCTCAGCCAGCTCTAGAATTATTATAGACAGCTCTAGGAAAAGTAAAAAATATAGTATCTTTTTCAAGTTTTCCAAAATTAAGATTTGCATACAGAGCGCGGTTTTTCTCGCGGTTTACAGGGTCTCTCTGTGTTTTTTTTGGTATTATTTTTCATATTTAGTTTCGGCACACAACGACCAATTTACTTTTTTTGGCGACCATAAGCAATTTTTATGACGTATTTATAAAATATTAGGGCAGTTTGGACAAAACAACGTGAGTTTATTTTGGTGTGACGTTATTTTGAAACTTCGCCCATTTAAAGTAAGTTTTGACATTTTACTTCGTTTTTGTACAGTATGCAAAGTTTTCATTTATAATTATAACGTCGTTTGCCAAACTGCCTATTATATTAAATATTCGAGACTTAGCCGGTTTGCCCAGATCGGTGATTTTGCGCTGGATTACGGTCCTGAATTGCAGGAGAATTTTTAAGGAATTCAATCATGAAACACTTTATTTAATATTTGTTTATATTTTGCATATTATGTAAGACGTAACTATGTATTATTATTATTAGAATATATTGGAAAATTAATAAATTAACCAATGGAAGTTGTTTTCCCGTATTAAAATTTTATCAGAGCTGAGCCGGTCAACCGATAGATCTGGGCGCCAAATTATAAGATTGTTGGCTTTGGTATATGCAACAGAGTTAAAGAGTTACTCAAGTGGAACATGTTTGCTGAATATGTTAAAACAGTCATCCATATATAGCTCTGAATCTATAGTCAATAGTGTTGAAAAAGATTGAAAAAGTATGTGTTTTTTCAAAATTATTGACTATAGCTTTAGAACTATATGATCTACTGTAGTTATATATTCAGCAAACTTGTTCCACTTGAGTAGCTCTATAACTCTATTGAATGTTCCAAAGCCAACACTTACAATCTGGTTCCCAGAACTGTCGGTCTGCTAATGACCGAATATTTTTTTTCGGTTTTTCGGTCGATCGGCCTAGCTCTGGTATACATTCATTAATTTGATATAAAATTTCTTAACTAAAGGGACATACAATATCTAAATGCTCCGGATACGTTTACAAAAATGAATGAAAATGTTGATCAATTTTACCACGCACATATTAATTCGTTCATATTTTGTCATCAATACAAAACTATTTGACATAATTTTGTAAGTAAAGTTTAAATTTGATAAATCGAAATGTCCCAAGAAACTTTTGATAAATCATTTGATGAATAAATTATAATTTATTCTTTTAATGTGTATAGCCATTGTGATAGATTTTAAAGATAAAATATCGAAGTTCTAAATATCTCCACTGACGCATGTTTCTATTTATAGCGAAAATAAAATAAATAATTTAAAATTTTCAGTTTGATTGTACATAATAATAAAATATAGAATGAAAACAGTTCTAATCAAACCCGCCTCCACAGAGAGCAGTTTTCCATTCGATTAGACTTACCTTTGTAATTAAATCAATGAATGAATCTATTAGAAAGTTTTCGTTTCTTTTTTTAAAATAAGGTTTCAAGAAAATAACAAATTTTTAGTTGGGAGTAAAGACATCATGTACTTAGATAAAAATAATTATACATAGAAAAAGTAGAAAGTAAACAAAATCTGAAATTCAGAACTTAAAAGCAACGAAATAATTTGCTCATATATTTATTTATTTATTGTATTATAAATAAAGACCAATGAAAACTAACAACATTTAATAAAAATTAATTATAACGAGACAAATATAAGCTATCTATTAAACTATTCTGACAATTGTTTCGAGTCGACAGAGTCACAGAGATGATATGGAAAACAGTCAAATAAATTTTGCACTAGTTCAAGGTTTCATCATTCATCCGCACTTCATTCAATCGTCCTGAATTCGCTTTAAAACATTTTTTTTTTCAAATTAGATTCAATCACACTAATTAAAGGCAAGAATCTAAATTTTGATCAGAACACATCCAATTAGGGCAATTAGAGAGTTAGAGCTGACTTACTTAACGTTTAATTAGAAAAATAATCGTCCTATAAAAGAGGGTTCCACCTTCCACTAGACAAATTACATTTCATTTTATTTGTGTGAAAATTATCACTATAAAAGAAGTAAAATACAATTTGTTATTCTTTAAAAAAAATAAAAAAAAATCGGATACCTATTACTTAAGTATAATCCCATTAGAAGTCAACATTCTGTAAGGTATTATTAGTCAAAAAGTGTCTTCTCTTGTATAATAAATGTGTACTCGCCGAAATAATCACCTTTATAAATGTAATAAATTTATTGTTGAAACTTATATTAAGTACATAAACATTTAAAATACAACTGTAACGTGAAAAAACTGAAATCTGTTAACGCAGTATTAAATAACATTTATGAACAATATATAGGTATGTAATATTAAATATCATCATATATTTATATTTATAATATATAATAATATTCGTATATTTTCCAGTGTTATCATATATCGCATATGCTGTTTGGTTGGTAAGTTGGTTATATAATACGATACCAGTCACATATACTACATTTACTAAATGAACGCGACGTTATCATATATATTATTTGTTACCAAAAACAGAACGCAGGCGTTTAATTCAAATTGCATTATATTATATATTTTCCATGTCCATATATATATAGATATTATTATATATGTTGTTTGAAGATGGTTCCTCCACTCAATCGTATATAGTAAAACCGAAGGAAACTTTTCCAACCAGTCGATATAGAGACTTTGAGTTGTACGCACCCAAATGAATTTCTATTTGGCCATAATTTTTTGGAAAATTTAACTACATCATATTTCTCTAATGTAAAAAAAAAATAAAAAAAAACAAAAAAATTTACATACACACAAAACGTTCATTTGATTTTTGGTGCATTTAAATAAAATAAAATACGAAAAAATAAAAATGCTTTATTAAAATAGTTTCAATGCAATAATTTTGAATGTGGTGTTATCGGTAAATTTTGATTGTGTGTTGTTTTTTTTTTGTTAAATATTGATTTTTTCCACAAAAAACGAAAAAAAAAACAAGAAAAAATACAGAAAAATAGGTTAGTGCAAATACCATTCTCCAAGGAAATGACTTGGTAAGTAAAATATTTTTATAGTAATAATCGCCATTTTGGTGTTGGAAAATCAATTTTATTGTTGAACTGAAAAATAATAATATTGGTTTTTCTTTTTTGATGTGTACATTCCATAATTCGTGTTCGGTTAACAACACAAAGAAAGAGTTGACAAATTAATATTATTATTATTACTATTAGTGTTTCAAACTAATCGCCAGTTTTGTTCACAATTAATGACCTTGTGAATACTGCAATAACAATGTAAGAATCGATTCAATTCCATACAAAAATATATATATATTTATATATATATATGTATAATCATTACCCTAGACCTACAACCATAATCATCCATTTATTATATAACTTTATGCATAATATTCTTTTAAGTGTGCTATTTTTGTATGACAAAAAGCTATACACGTACGTATCATATATTTATAGACCAATACCTACATTTTTTTTTTTCGTTTCAAATGAAATATATTTAATGCGAATCTATTATTAGGTTTTTCATTGAGAGGGTTGATCTTTTTGCATAAAAAATGGTTTTGAAACACATCCTCATTTTAATAAAGGTAAAAATACCTTCTTGTTTTTTTACTCTTTTTTTTTTTTACTTCATTCACATTTTCAATCTATTGAAATAGAATAAAACCGGAAAATGTTTGAGTTGATGGGCTCTTCCGCTATGTCAGTATATATAATATTTGAAATTCGGATACCTGTTATTAGCAACGGTGAATTAGAGGTGTTATTAGACAACTTGACATTGATATAATGTGAAAACTCGTCACAATCTTCATATTCATATTCTTCTTCTTCTTCTTCTTTTTCTTTCATTTTTTGTTTGTTTGATGGAAATATTAGTTTAGGATTCAAATAACTATGAATAATGACAAAGACTTATGGGTAAATTCAATGGAATTATTGAAACATGACGAAGGTAATATCGATGACTAATATATATGCATGCATATAAATTAATGTTTATTTAGGAGAAATTATATTGGCAGGTTCAATGTCATGCTAGTTTTATATTGTAATCGAATATTTATTTATTGGATGAATTTTATCTTGATTGGCTGTACAAACTGTTTTGTTAATATACGTTAGAGAAACTTATAGATGTTATACTGATTCACCATAGAACTTACACCCTCATTACTATTTACATATTAATATGAATAATAAAATCAGGAAAAAACAAGCTAACAATGGAATTGGTACACAACTTCATTTTTATGACAAAAAAAAAAGCGAGCAAATTTTCCTCAATTTCCAAAAGTGGTAAAAAAAAACAAAATTTACGAAATCAAACCTTTAATTTTTTTTTTTTTTTTGAAAAATGAAGTAAGTAATATAAAAAAAAAACTTAAGGCTAGACAGATAAATTTTCATACAATGATGATAGAAAATCTTTGACCTTCTCTACTAAATAATTCCTATTTTCTTTTCTAATACGTAATTCTCTGTGAGTTTTCATTTATTATTTGTTTCTTATTTTTTATTTTTTTATTTTTTGTGGTCTGTAAAGATGTTTCGAATGAAATTGACATTGGATTATATGTATATTTCTTTTATTTTGTTTTGTGTTTCTTTTTCTCTCTCTCATTGATCAATGTTACATTTATTAAATATCAATCATAATAAGTTTGAAACAAAACATCTTGTATTTATAAGTTATTTGGAAAAAAATAAATAAAAGTTTCACAATTCAACCTGGATTAGTGGAAATAATATTACGTCTTTAGAAAAATAGAAAATATGTCTTATACAAGGTATTATCTTCTCGTAAATATATATAGGGTGTAAATATATGTCATGTGAAATATATCAGAATATTTTTATATCTATTAGAGAACCTACATGATGACTTTAAACGCAAGTAGAGAATGGCCAACAGTGTATTGTATTCATTGGATATGTAAAATTATGTAATAAACGAATCTGAAATTTCACTGTTGACCAATCTCTACTTGCGTTTAAGGGGTCGTCATATAAGTTCTCTAATTTGAATATATTTAAGTATTTCATTCTTTTGCGACACCCTTTCTCCTAAGACTCCCTATAATTCTAAAGTTCAAAAATAAGAGCCACAATTACAGAATACAGAGAAAAAAGTTCAGAGTTGCGAAAACGATACTATTAAATGGTATTCCGTATTGAAGTATCGAAATTGTGATTTTCGATACTGGTATTTTCTATAACTCATAATTTTCAATTCTTTAAGCCATTTACACAAGATTCAAGATGCATAATTGCTTGTAAGATGGTTTATTTTACCGATAATTTCTTATGTCTTTCCTACATGTACCCATAAGATGCATACGCTTTTGTTTTTTGGGGGGCATAAATTTGAAAAAGTTACATAGGGTAAAAAACTGAAGACCATTTTTTCGTCATACGCCTTCGTAGGAAATCGTATTTATTCTCGAGCTGTCCCCTAGACGACTATTGGAAAAATGAAAAAAGATACTATTTCACCAAAACACCGCAAAACAAAACCGCGTTGTATGCAAATTGTATTTTGGTAATCGAAGTAGGGTAATTTTTTAAAACTTAAAAAAAGTACTTACTATTTTGTTCAAAATCGAGGTAGGGTAATTCACTGAAACTTAAAAAATTGGCTATTTTCTGTTCAAAAACTTAAAAAAGATACTAATTTCGTCGAAATCGACAAAGGGTAATATTTTTTTTCAAATCGCAGGGGTAGGTGTTTCTATAACTTTTTGTATGCGTGGAAGTTTTAACGAACGAAACCCAATAAAAAATGGATATTATTATTTGATCGCCTCAAAAACAAAATATACCGCCTAAAATACAAAACTTATCGCCGAAGACAATTCTCTCTTTACCATGTGGTCAATTCACTAGAATTTAATATTTTTTTATATTAATTAGTTCGTCCGGTAGGGCCTCCTTTTGAAAATGAAAGATTTAAAATATGAATTAAACGGAAATTTATTTTTTATCCGATTAATTTCTGTATTTTCAAACGATCATTTTTTGTTTTTCGGACGGATTAAAATGTATATTTATGATATCCGAGAACATATACGGGGGAGAGATAACGCGTATGTTTCTGCATTGAGGTTTCTTCAGTGAATTTTAGGCCATGTAAATTATAGTCTCTGTATAAAACCATAGTTGAGTCAACGGTGTTGTTTACTACTCTCCATTTCCCATTGTTTCCATTGAGATTTATTTGAAAAATATCGCAATTGTATAACAATTTTTATTTCTTAATCGCAAAATCTTTAAAAAAGCCATTGTTGTTTAGAAAATACAAGAAAACATAAGCTTAGCCGATCAAAAACAATGGAAAATGGAGAGTAGTAACAAATTTACAATACCGTTGACTCAACTATGGTTTTATCCAGACACTATAATGTGAATTAAGCTTTAACATTACTCCTCTTTTAGGTTTATTTATTTATTTTATTTTCGCTTACGGGTTTCCCCAACAAGCTT
>JAABKK020043947.1:0-12765 GCA_011634745.2 Catotricha subobsoleta | reverse complement strand
TTAACTAAGAACATAGAACAAAAAAAAACCTAAGACCTAGAATCCGCAAAATTTCTTTTTTTTTGACGGGCCCTAATGATGGTGTTACTTTTAAGATTCAATTTTTTATGATTTTTCCAATTTATTTGAATTAAATTAATTATTCTGATTTTTTTCCATATTTCACTATTTCATAGAAAAAACGTAGATATATCAATCGAGAATTATTAAAAATTAAGTTAAATAGGAAAACAACGCCTGTCAATTTGTATACTACTCTGTAATTCATTAATTAATCAAATCTTAAAAATGATCAAATGTTGATTCAAACTAATCGTAATGGTTATAATTTTAGAATCTAAGGAATTCTGAGAATAATGTATTCATTTTATTGTGCAGAAAGAAAATTGTTCGTAATAAGAAATACAGTCTCAATAGATGTATTGCAAAGATATTCCCAGAATTTCTTAGATGTATTTATTTTTATTTAAACTAGTAAATAATTATAATAATATCTTTAATTCCAATAAAAAAAAATGTAAAGATACAGAAATAAATTGCAAATTATTATTTGTACTTACTCAAAATAATATGGTCCAATTTCCTGAAGTTTAGGTTTTCCTTAAAAATGATATAGCAGATTTAATAAAATTTATTGTTAGAATTGATTGCTAGAGATTATTAATAGAAATAATCAAGATGTTTGACACTATCTGAATACAAAACGCACTTTGGATGTGATTAATATTCAATTATTCTGAATATTTGTGAGTATTCAAAAAATGTGAATATTCAGATTATATTCGTGATATGCAGTGTTTAAAAGTATGGTTTCAAACACTTTCGAAAATAACTCTTCAAACTTATGTAAAGTTTAAGTTTTGTAAAATAACAAAAATATAATTTTCTTTAATCGAAATAAAATGTATTGTACTATAAAAATAAATATAACGTTAACAAATACAATGGATTTAATTAATTATTTATAACCAACAAATTAAATGGAAATTTTATAATGCCGTTAAGAAACTTTTTTAAAAAAAAATGGTTTAAAGTAATGAAAATGTTCATTTTAGGTAGTTTATATTGACAACAATTTATATTTAAATGTGACAGTAAAAACAGCATCAAGAACAAAAAAATATGATTATTTATATGAATAATTCACTCACCTCCTTTATGTACTTCATCTTTATTTGTCACATTAAATAAATAAATTCTAAAATCTATTGGAAATGGAACTTTGGTGTACATTTCTCTAATAGATGATTTCGGTGTTAGATTTATTTGCTAATTAAAAGAAATTTATATTCATTAGGTTTCATCAAGAGTATTTTTTATACCGAAAATATTAATAATAATTTTTATATTTTTGGAACTACTTATATGCAAAACAAGAGATCAAATACTTATACGAAATATCTATTTCCGATTAGGTTATTTACATCAATATTTTTACTTGCACTTGGATGAAATTTGATTTTGGAGGTGAAAAGATGAAGAAGTGAAGAGGTGATTATTTAAAGAATACAAAAGATAAATAATTACTTACTACAAAATAAAAATAAAATAATCATATATGGTATGTCTCGGGAATGTCACTCAATTGAGAAAATATTTCGTCTTTGCGCACTGAATCTTGCACATCTTTTCTTTCATTCTTACTACATATTTCTATTGATGACTCATGAAAGAGTAGATGCGTGAGATGCTGTGCGTAAAGACGAAAATTTTTGATACAAATTTATTATTTTTATTCAAACCTTAAAATTTAGGTGCAACTAATTTCGTAATATTTGATTATTTTTTTTTTGCTAGAAATTTCAGGAAAATGTTTTTTTTAATTTTTATTAATCTTTAAAATCTTATTTAGATTTTTAAAGGTTTCAAATCAACAGTCGATATTGATATCATTTCGTATCGCATTTAAAATAATTAGTGAAGCTGATGGTAAAGCTCGATATCTAATATTCCATATATTTCCATTATCAGAATTTGAATAAATATTTTTATCAATCGGTTTTTTATTTTTATTTTCGGTTGTAAACCGATTTAAATTCCAACGATTTTCGCTTATGTTAAAACCGTTCATAAACCAATGGTTTTGGCTTCGGTTACAGATTCATCTTTAGGCGAAGATTTATAAATCATTTCTTAATTGCTTAATGTTTGCTGGGTTGAAATGAAATAATTTAAAAAAATCATATATATATTTTCAACTTGATTCTTGTATAATTGAGTAAAGAATGAAAAATCGAATATTTGTTTTTAAATGTTAATCGATTTCTATCGATCAAATTAAAACTCTTGTATAAACTACGCATTGCTATATCATTATGATAATATACAATCTATAAATATTAACATTTTTGTTTTATTTTTGTCTATAGTCACAATATAACTGGTAACTGGTTTATTTAATTATTTAAGATATTTAAATTTTTTTTTTAAAAAAAAAAATACTAAAAAAAATGAATGGAAGTGATGATTTAATAATGAATACAAAAATAAGTGATAGCTTTTAATGGCGGTTATTAATAAAATTTATGTATCGATAATTGTTAAAGTAATTAGCTTTTTTATGTTTAATTTATACTCAAGGACTTAATGAAATAAAAGCATAAATTAGATAATTGGACCAATTATAAAGTTAATTAAATTGTAGTCTAATTTATGGTGAAAAAATATGGAAATAAAAACAAAGAACATCGAGAAGCTCCTACTATTAAGCTAAACCGTTTTTATATTATTGAGCTATGGTAAAAGAATAATCAATATATATGCATTCGTATATAATAGCGAGTCAGAAAATGCGCATATTTTCTTTCTATTGAAGAATATTCATATTATAGATTCATATCTAAAGAAATATTTTTTCTCAGAAGATAATTATGTTTTCTATTTCCTTTGGTTTTCAAGAACAATGCTCGATAAACTAAAGATTATATTAACATTCATATATACCGAATGTAACTTTTAAGTAATATGTCAAATATTTATATGAAATTACGCCCTATAATAAAACTAATAAAATAACAAGTTTGTAGAACTAAAAATATAAACACACTCCACACTGCAATTATATTCAAAAATTTGTAAATGATTCTGAAATATTTCTAATAATGCTCTGCACAATTTATTTTCAAAGTTAAAACTTAATTTAAATTGAATGTTTGGAAAAATTCAATTAATTTAAATCAATTTTAAATCATTCACTCTCTGAAACTACAGTTTTAGTACTAAGAGGTAAGACATTAAAAGATCTAGTTTATAATTTGGAATTAAAGTTCTACTGATAGTTTAAAACTATAATAATAATAATAAAAATGTTAATTTGCAATTTTCAGCTAATAATAAGAGCTCATTTTTCCATAAAATTAGCTCAGAATTTTTTGGGGTTTTTTTAAAATCACTCCCTGGTCGAAAAGTATCGCTCGAATTATCTGACTTCCCCACCACCTATTCCCTCTCTGCCTGGTCGTTCAAGGATTCGTATATTATGTAGTTATTTTGCATAAGAGTAAATATTGACCTATATTTTATGTTAAATGTCAAAACTTTTGCCACAATAACTTACTAAATTCGATATAAATTTTAAGTTCTTCGTTTGTAAATTTTGTAAATTGCTATCATTATTAATTAATTTAAGTAAAAAGTCTTATTTTTAAATTCAATTCATATAGAAACAACATTATATTAAGTAAGTGGATAGAATGCTTTCATAATTTTAGTGAAAACAAAATTTGTTCATTTATTGAATTATTTTGAAGTGTACTTTTATATTTTTATTTAAAGAACATCCCAGAGACATTGTAAGCACCTTTTCCAACTCCTTTTGATTTTAATTAATTTTTTTGTTTTTCATGAACAAATCCTGAACATAAAATATAAAAAAAAAATCATTTGAATTATTATTTTTTGTAATTTTGTATACTTCTGTGTAGCCTGGATCGGTCCGAAAAACAAAATTATAAACAAAACACTTTCTTATCAATAAATAATTATGTATAATAAAATATTCAAAAGAATTTCTCGTAGTATTTTCATTACATAGTATGAATTTTCTAATGTACCACCAATAAGGAACTTATGTTGAAAAAAGGACTCCCTCATTTAATATTTATTATTTTAATTATATATAATATTTACTAGTCGGAGTCTTAAACATGGCACATGAATGAAAATAAATATTCAATAAAATATCGTTATTCTGAAAACAATTAAAACGAAAAAAAAAAGCTTTATTCTTAAAACACCACGTTTTCTAAATTCTTTGATATAATAAAAAAAACAACGAAAACTTTACCAACTATTAAACAATGTCATTATCGAAATACTTAGTATTTAAATAAAAAAATTGTCGATACTTAAATTTATTATTTTCTTAAAACATTTAAAACCAATTATAAAACTATTAAAATAATTATGTATAATAAAATCAATAATAATAGGTGGGTGTAATTGACTGTAAAATCGAATAAATAATGAACAGACCACTTATTTTTTAATTTAATTTTGAGATTTCTTTGGCCAAAAAAATATAAACTCAGGAGGAGCGCAATGCTCGGAATAGATGATTTGATTTAATTTTTTCAATAGAAAATAGAAATCTCTAAAACGTAAGCCCTGCCCTAATGATGGGATTTTCATTCTTGCCAAAATTTGAGTTTTGTGAACAATTTCCGGTAAATGTTTCATGAGTTCATGAAATATAATGTATTCGCTACCTGAAAGCCTGGAAAGCTTAAATTATTTCCAGGTGTTTCAAAATGTCTCTCCGAGTGAGCTTTCCAGATGTTTAATTTTTCATGTTGATATTTTTGCCCCTAAAATTTTGAGAAATTTGGAAAAAATCTGCAATTTAGTGCATAATCCGTATATTTGCTTTAAAAATGCCACTAATAATTTATATGAAAAACAACGTGTAATAAGTGATTAAATATCTGAGAAATTGTTCTATAGAATGTTTGTGATGCTTATGGTTTAAATGTTTTTAATTCATATTTATATTCTTCAAATTATTGGATAATTTCATTGTTATAATGGAATAATAATAATCGACAAATATTTATTTATTTGTATTTATAAACTAATAATTGGTGATTTTCAAATTATAACTAAGTACTTTATGTAAATATGCTACAAACTTAAAAGTGCATTTCATAAATTTCTCATATGAGATTACCGATTACTGTGCAAACTTTTAAAATGAATTTTACTAAATTACATTCTTATTTATTTCAGGGTTGTTAATATGCTTAAACTACTATCTTTTTGTTCCAAAAAACATTTGAGTTAAAAATATGTTTTTTTTCTCATTATTTTAGCTTAAAACGCTTTTTATACATTATAAATATTTAGATATGAATTCTAATTCATAAACATCAAAATTCAATATCATTCCTATGATCGAGTTAGTTTGTCTAAACAAAAACCTGCTCTACGATTTCGTATGCGGCCGGTATCCGACCTATGATGATATTTATCTTGAGAACTATCATACAAATTGGAAAAATTTCTGGTACAAAAAAAAATACATTTAGAGCTTTTTGAGATGCATCTTTCTTCTATGTATATATACCAATTTTTGGTCCGATCAACCGTTTAAAAGTTGTAGCAATTCGCATGATAATTCTTAATTGTGAGAGTTATCATGTGAATTGGTATAACTTCTAAGCGTCTGATTGGAGAGTAAAAATTTTAATGGAAGAAAAGTACGGGGGACGTTCATATGTAATATTTTTACCATTTAGAATTTATTCTAATTTGTATGTATACGCAGAAAACTTCCATTATTGTATTTATTTATCATTTTAGTACAAGACGAATATAAATATAATAACGATTTGAACTGACGCAGACTAAATTACACCGCAACTAGCTTGACATTGAACAATCGGCTAAGCATTGTATTAATCAGAGATTCAATGATGATAAAGGGATTCCGATTAATACACTTTATAAACTGGACAGTATATTTAAAATTTGTTGTGCTCGCTGAATTAGAATAACTATCTTCTAATATTTAATTTGTTCTAACTTAATTTTCATTTTATAATAAAAGAAAACATAATATAGTTTCTATTAATTAATCATATAGTAATTTACGCGCTCCTTTTATTTTTAATTAAATTTGTTTCTTAATTAGGAAAGAAAACATGTTTTAAACAAAGTTTCAAACATGTTTTATATATTTTTGGTTTTTTGTGAAAAATAAAGACATGTTTTTTAACAACCCTGATTTATTTTATTCAAACTTACACTTTTAATTAATTTTTTTAGCATCATAGGGAACAAGAAATATCCAAACAATATTCCAAAAATGAATACACATCCGCAAATTATTGCCACTTTTTTCCAATTTAAATTTGGTAGTCGCATTTTTACAAGTTATTAATTTTATTATTAATTATTGAATAGAGTTACTAAATATTATTAATTAATAAATTCGTTTCGTTCTATAATACACAAATGTAATTTTAATTTACCACAATTTTTTTTATGATAATAGTTTTTCTTATATTGCACTGCGAATTAATTGTTGAATCTATAATCATTTGTATAATTTAAATTAAAATTCCTAAATTATAAGTTAGTAAATTTTTAGTATTAATATTGATTTTACATCTAATAATATTTATGAATTAAATCCTGGAATATTTACGCAGATCTAATTAAAATAATGTTTCAATAGGATTTATTCAAAATTTTATTTTTAAATAACAATAAATTAATCAAAATCGAAAAATGGTTGTAATTAAATAAAAGTATTTAAATTAAATATTATATAGGTAAATTCAATAGATAGTCAAAATAAAAAAAAATAAATAAATAAAAGGAGATAAGTAATTGTTTGATTTCGATTTAAATTCTACTGGTCAAAGTTTCGGTTCAATTTAAAAAAAGAATCGCATTTCAATATATGATTATTTTTATTTTTGAATAATTCATCGTACGTTAAAATAAATATACATATTTAGAATTGTAAAGAAAAAATACCTGATAAAATCTATAAATGAAATGGTTTATGATCTAATTTGAATTAAATTGGAACAGATATTTATGTCATCTTAGTTTTATCAACTTGATGCTTCTCTAAAAATATTTACTTTTATAAATCATTCATTTGAATGTAATACGTTACTTTTAATCGATTGATAGAACTTTACCATATAAGTCCATTTGTTCTATTCAAAAATATACATATAAAGGAAAGATTTAATTGATACATCGCCTGTATACACAAACGTATATTTAAATGTTTTGGAATAACTAATATAATATAAAATATATTAGAAATTATAATTTATAATGCAAACATTTTCGTAACAAACATAGTTGGATTTACAGTCTAATAGGTTTGACCTGTATTTATTGTATTGTGTATATTCAAAAGTTTATATGCTTTTAACTGCATAGTAAAATAATCTATTATCATCTAATTGTAAATGCGTAAAGAATAAATCATACACTAGTTCAATACATCCCACAGAGTACATAGACTTGAGAGAGGTGAAATACGCAGTGTTTGATTTTCTCCTTCTTTTTTTTTTTATTATTTTGGCATAATATAAAAGTTAACATTTAATTCAGAAAATAATCAAATTCTACCATCGAATATATTTGTAAATGTTTTTAAAATGTAATCTTAATTCTCTAAATTAATACTGAAAGAATAGAATCGCTATAATAAGAAGTTATAAGTTAGAATCGAAATGTCAGAAAATCGTTTTTTACAATTAGATTATTTTAATCCTATATTGAAGAAACTAAAAGCAGGCAAATTCAATGAAATATGCTAAAACTAAAATCAAAAATGAAATTTGTGAGTTGCATTTTAATTCAAATATTTAATAAATTAATTTCAAATAATAGAAATTTACTGAAAAAAAAAAACTGATATTTGAGATTGAAAATAAGTAACATAAAACATTATAGTGGTTTAGAAATTATGTTCACTTTGGGGATACAGTAACTCTTAGTCTGCTAACACTTTTATTATTGCATAACTCATGATATATGGAATTGTTGTAAGGTAGCGATGTTTTCCTTTAACCTGAATCAAAAGTACAAACATTTCAAATACAATGACAAAAAAAAATGTTGAAAGAAAATCTTTTTTAACTAAAAAATAAAAAAAAAAAAATCCAATATCTAGCGAGCAATTGGCAAAAATTTCGATTTCTGCAAATTATTATTATTGCATAAGAAACTATGGAAATTATAATTGAACTTATAAAATATTCCGTTTTCAACAATGGCAACTTTTAGCATAATTAAATACTCTCATCTCACAACGAATAATCTGTAAAAATTTTGATTATAAACTTATGACACATTGAAAATTGAAGATAAAATCGATTTAGAAAACATTTATTATTTATACGAAAAAAAAAACCTTTGGCAAAAATAAGTGAAAATTAACAAAAGGACCGTTTGATCTTAACCTTTTAAATTTTAAAGTTTAATAAATTTTAAGAAATAATAAGCCAATACCCAAAACATATATTTGAGTGTCTGGTGTCGAACCTATTCAATATAAATATATATATATATTTTTAAATACAATCCGTTTTAAACGAAAAAAAAAAGAAGAAGATATATTATCAATCTTGTAAAACTATGAATGAATAACTAAATTTTTTTAACGTTTATATCCAGCGACGGTTCCAGTAAAACTGAATAGATATTTCCATTCATTCGTCCAATTTTTAATAGCCAGACATTTTTTTTTATAATTATATAGAAGAAAAAAGACCTTTATACGAATTTAAATCAAAAATTATAAGCAATTACCCGTCATTATTTAATGTACTTTACGAACAGAATTGACCTATCTCTAAATATTGAAGAAAAAAAAAACAACAAAAAGTGAAAAATATTTAAAAAAAAAAAATGGAAAATATAACAGTTGGTAGCCTCATGAAATATTAAATTGGAACAAAGTTGTGTCTTCCATGCAATGGTATGGTAATTTGATAAACAAGAAAAACAAAAAAGTTATAATAACGATAATAATAATTGTTGTATATTTAGAATTAATTTGAAATATAATACTTGAAATATATTTTAAATAATAGGACCAACATATGTTGTATTATTCCCGATGACCATTCAACCGTTATAAAATCAGTCTCAATAGAAAAATAGGTCTAGTTCATAACATATTAGTTTTTTTTTTTTTATACATTTCATAAAAATTATTGCGTCTCGTATTACTTACGTTACGTGTTATAAATTAATACAAACAATATAAGCATTAACATACACACACACACCCAGTATTGTGTGTTGAAAACTTGAAAATATTATTTCGAAAAAGTACAATGATAATAAATAATTTATTCAAATTACCGATAATTTTACTTAACTTATTTTTTTTTTGATATTTTGTCATATAAATTTAGATAAATAGTTGTTCAATTTGACTGCGTCTTTGCCATGATTCGAACAGATGGTTAAATATGACGTGGAGAAAGAAAGGTCAGAATATAATATGCAATAATTACGATTTCTCATTTTAACAAAATTGTTGCTAATTACAGATAAATGATTGAAACAGTTACGACAATAGTATTATTGGTCGATTGTTATGATTTTTTTTTGTTTTATTATTTAATTCTAGAATTATCAGTAGGTAATATTATTCTCTTCTTTGAATGCATTATTATTTTAAAGAATTAAATTGTTAAATGTTTTGTATTTTATTCGCTATACCAATGACGGCATCAATGAAAAAGAGTAAAACAAAAAAAAAAGGAATTCTCGATAAAATACTAACTCAGTATTTATTTTGTATCAAAGGTTTATTTTCGCATAAATAAATACTAAGTATAATGCTAATATCTAGATTCAGAAATCGAATAGCTGTAGAGAGACTATATTGTAATTTGAAATTGATGATAAGATAAGTACAACTCGTTCAATTTGATGTGATAATATAATGGTAGCTATCTGTACATATTTTTCTCCGTTTTATTTACCTTTATTTTATTTTTTTATATAGTTTTTTTACGGTGCGCAAGAAATAAGCGAAGCAGTGGTATATCTATCACATCAACACTATGTCTTCATTACCCAGTTTTTGATCATTTAGTCAAATACGTAATTGGAAATAAATCGATTAGATAATAAAAATATCGTCCAACAAATATTTATTAAATAGTATATGCAGCACTTAATCCTAAGTAAACAATTAATGGTTAGTATTTTATTATTTCTTTTAATATTTTAATTATCAAATCGATTTATTGCCAATTACGTATTTAGTGTAGACCAAGTGCAATGTTAAACGATTAACACAACTTATATACTATAGAGAGTATGTGGTCACCTGCAGCAGGTATAGAATTATAACTGACTATACTATATTGACTATAGTTATTTTATGAATTAGGGTCTAATTTAGAATGTAATTGTATGCTAATAGATGCACTAATGCCAAATAGCACCATCACAGTAATATTACTATAATATGGTACACATTTAAATGATCGCCTGTAAAACCAAAATACCGCCCGAAAAACACAAATTGATTGCCTGAAAATACAAAAAATACCGCCTGAAATACAGAAAATGATCGCCTGAAAAAGTAAAATTTCCATTTAAATCATATTTTAAATCAGAAAATTGGTATTTTCTCTTCATTTTCACAAAGAGGCCCTAGCGGGGGAACTAATTATATAAAAAAAATATTGAATTCGATTAAATTGCCTTTGAGAACTGTGAAATTAAACTCGGCGATCAATTCTGTATTTCAGGTGGTACTTTTGTTTTTGAGGCGATCAAATAATAATATCCGCTATAATATTACCTTATGGTAATTACTAAAACGTAGTAAAATTTCTAATGAAAAATTAGTAATAATATGTATTAGTAATATTACCAAAAATAAATAAAAAAATTACTTATGAAAAACCAGATTTTTTTTTAACGATTTTTCCGTCTTATTTTTTATTTTTATCCTTTTTATTTATTTGTTTTCATTTCCATTTCAGTTTTTCTTTTCTTTAATTTTTGTATTTTTTCGATTTTTTTTTCTCGTATATAACATTCAATTTGGTTTTTATTAATTGTTTTTCAATTGATGACAGTTTTAAAACTATTTTTGGTTATTTATTTTATTAGTGTGTCTCAAATTTTGAATACTGTATTGCTTTATATAGAGTTTCGCTCTTCGTTTTAGAGGTCACAAATAAACTAAAGACTGTTTTCAAACTACACAATATGCATATGAATAAATTCGAAAAACATTTTGGGTTCAACAAAAGATAAATAAAAAAAACGTTTATAATAAATCTGGTATTTATCAAATTTCATGTTCAGATTGCAACGAATTATGGACAGACGAGAAGTTCGTTTCAAAGAGCATAAAGGTCATATAATAAAGTATAATCAGCCGACAAAATCAACTGTTAAAATCGGAAATTATACGCCCTGCTATAAGTTTGAATAAAAAAAAAACATTAAGGTTTAAATTTTTTGACACGCAAAAAAACGGAAATTGCATTTAATTACTATATTCGAATCCTGTAAAAAAGAAGGATTGTTGTAGTAATTTATTTTTAATAATTGTTATCGAAAGTGTAATAGCAACTTCATGTTATTGTTTTTAAATTGTTTTTAGATTTTCGTTAAGGTGAGTGGGATGGGTTACTAATATACACTATACACACATTCAATGGAAACTGTAAAATGTACAGGTGATGTTATTTATATAAGTAGGCAATAGTCGTAGACTCTTTAAGTCGAACAACGGTAACATAATTATCTTATTTATTATTTGTGACACTGAGAAAATGCTACAAGTAGTACACGTAAATACATGTTACGCTGATTATACCAACTAAACGTTTATCTATCAGTTTTTTTTTTAATGGTTGGATAAAATTAATACATGGGGTTAGAACTTAGAACTATTAAAATAAAAAATAAAAAATAAAAAAAACATTCACATTAGTTATATGTAAATGTATATATCCTATTTTTCAAACGGTACTTCGAAGAAGTATGTTATTATTATTATAAAAATTGATTTCTTTGTTGAAAATAAGTAAGAGTCGATTATAGATGATTTTTCTTTCAGAGGTTCCGTTTGGAAAGTATGCTATATATAATAATTTCAGCACTGAAAGCTCAACTCAGCTTAAAAAACTTTTTGTGGGGGATTTTAGAGGGGTAAAAGGTATGGGAGAAATTTCCATCTTCGAAAATAAGGGGGAGTAGCAGAGTTGGCATTGATTATAATCAATAATTATAATCAGTGATTATAATCGCGATTATAATCATTTGATTATAATTTAAATAAGCGTTGATTATAATCAATAGCTCTTTTTTACATTTCTTTATTAATTTTTGTTATTTCGTAGTTGGTATGTATTTATTGGTAGTGATCCCCGATATGAAATTTCATTTTATTTTGTTATTATATTATTTTTCCGTTGTTGCAACTCTTTTTTTTTTGTCAATATTTCGCAATTCCGTTACTCGTATTGAGTCTTTTTGAATTCATTTTTAAATTTTTATATTAAAAGATAGCAGGACGAAAGCGTGATTCAGTATGGTGCGAATTTTTGTTTAAAAAAAATGAAAATAAAAATGTATCTGTTGACCGTGCTATTTGTAATCATTGTCAAAAACTAATGCAAGGCTTAGTGAATCGGTTAAAAAGCCACTTGTCGCAATGTAATAGATATAATGACAATCAGTCAATACCACTAAATAAGTTACCTCGCACAAGTGATGATAAATCAGTTTCACCTTTGGCAATAACTTCTGAGGCGACAT
>JAABKK020043936.1:0-12775 GCA_011634745.2 Catotricha subobsoleta | reverse complement strand
TCCGTTGCACAACATATATCCTCCAGGACTTTTTGGAAAAAATCACCCTCAAGGAACCCTACATGTGGGCCAAGTTTTTTGCTTTTGTGAATTAGTCCAAGTTTTTTGTCCCTATTGACTACACTAGAAATAAAACTACTCAACTGTTCCAATATAAGAAAAATAAGAAAATATTTGAAATAATTAAAAACTTTCGTATTATAAGTAGTTATTATTATAAAATCGCCTTTTTAAAAACTTCTTTCTCAAATACTTATAATAAAAATGAAGATACATAGAATTAAATTTATTTTCAATAAATAAGAACATGCGTTTTATTTTTAAATAATTTAGCTAATATTCGAAAGTATGACTGGATTAGTTCATTTTGTTCTACTTAAATTTATGACATATTTTTTAAACATTTTACAATTAACAATAATTTTTTTTAATATACATTTTAAATACATACACATATTTACGAAATTCTTTACATTTTATGTTATGTATTTTCAAGCGAAACGATATTATTTAGTTTCATTAATTTTGTAGATTTTTCCGAAGTCGTTTCCAGTTTTTTGCTTTTCTGATTAACAGTATTTATAATATTTTCAGATATTATTTTTTTATGTTCATTTGTATTTGGATAATTAACATTCGATTCGGTATTGTTTGATTCATTTTCCATATCGTTGTTTAGGAAAAAACCACCAAATGATGTATCCAAAAGGCTTAATAAATTTTCCATAGTCGAAATTGGTTTTTTCTCCGCAATCATACCGGTTTTGTTTTCGTTCTCATCTTTTTCTTTTAAATAATGCAAATGCTTAACTTTCAATTCATTACCATTATCATCTTCTGAAACGACACGCGATATAACGGGATCTTGTGTTGATACAACTGGAACCATTTTTGCTTCATGCATTGTCGAATTGTTATCAGTTGATTGTCCGTAAGTTTTAACTTTCGAATGTCCTTGTATAATTAAGTACATTGGTCCTTTGATTGGTTGATCGGGTTGCTTATAATGGGAAAATAGTGCATCTGTTGTCATTATTAATGGCGGTAAAGTTGTTGGTGTAAAGTATGTGCTTGTCTCAATATATGGCTGATCCATGTATTCATTGTTGATGGCATTTACTGTATTTGTAGTATGCGATTCATAAATACTGGGTGAATATGCCATTACAATTTTTGTTGGTGCTGTGGTTGATTGAGGGGTGACTTCTTTTTGTAATAGTGAATGAAGCCATGGAGTTTTCTTTGGTGCTGGTGATGGTTGGCTTGGCATTACATAAAATGGACTATTTTGCATTGTATTGGTTTCGGTATATTCATTTATTGATGAACCTTAAAACAAAGAAATTTTAATATATTTTAACGATTATGATGTTTTAGGCTGTTGTTGTATATTAACTGATTGGAAAAATTGTTAATTTACCTGAATAGATGTTGTTACTCAGTTTAGGCTTTGCAATACTAATATAACTATTTGATTCATCAGCAATAGCATCATTTAACTTTTCTGGATTATTATTCCAATATTGTGGAAGACCCATATTCATATTATAGCCGGTGTTTGATGCTAAATCCATATATGACTGAGCTGAATTATCTAATGATGGTGTCATTTGCATTGGTGGTGGTGTTAAAATTCTTGATGGCTATTTAATAATATAAATGGTAATGTTTAATATTAAAAACGTATATATTCATTAGTTTGCAGTGATATATTGATTTACTTGGGGAAGAGGTGTATAAAAATTTCGTCTGTTTGATATACTACTTGGTTTGTTTTCTTTTGAAATGATTTGATTAGGGTGATTATGTTGATAATTTGTACGTTTTGAAGACACGCCAAGTACTAAAATTTCCTTTTTTTCTTTATTCATTTCGCCTCGTCCCCAATAACGTACACGCTCTAAAACTGGTGGACTATAATCAAATGTTGGATCATTTTTTAATGGATCTGCACGTCCAACTGGCTTCCATTCATTGTAATCAACTCTAGGACTAAATAAAGTTCTACCTGCAATCATATAATAAATTTCTATTAAACATGCATGCGGTCTAGATATTAATTAAATTAAATGCAACAATTTATGTTTATCGTTTGTAATGGCCATCGTATCATATTATGATGTTCATTTAATTCACAAAAGTAACTTCGGAAGAGAAATAATTATGAATTAAATCACAATTCAGCACGCGTTTACTTTTACTATATAAAAACCCATATAGCACAGAGCACAGATTATTTGATATATAAATACTATAAACCGTATGCCGTCAATTCTATTATATATTTTGTGCAATGTATACTAATAATGTTTGAATGCCATTGTATTTAGTAGATAGCGCATTATAAAAACGATAAATATTAAACCATCAATGATGTTAAATGTAATGTAGAAAGTGATTCTTTATTATATTCAATGAATTTTAATAATCACGCACTTATATGCTTTTAAGAAATCGTTGACAAAATAAATATATTATCGTATAAAAATAATCAAATTAATGGCGGATATTGTTGGCAAAAAATATTTAAACATTTTTTTTTTTCCTAATTTCTAATTTTTCTATTTAAGGGCTCTATTAACATAACATTTATTGATCGTTGTGTGTAATAAGAAATTTAGATTAATCGAGTCTTTCCCGCAAAGAAGTAGTTATAGTTTTTAATAAGCTTTAGTAATCGTTTTAATTTAAAATTGTGTACATATTTAACTTTTCGTACGCCCAAATTGTAAATTATTTACAAATATATGGATTCAAACATGAAATTTTTCACATTTCACTATTTGATATTTAACTTATTTATGATATAAAACTCACATCAATTTATATTTACCGAATATAAGCCATTATATCGTTAACATGTTAATGCAAAATTTGTATCTTTCAACTAACTATATATATGTTAACTGCAATCTCATAATATACCAACCAGCATGCATATAAGTAAATAAATTGATTAAATACACCTTGCAACATTATTACAATATAAATTTACTTATAAGTACTGTTGATGTGTAGTTGTAGTATACATGAGCTAAAGGCATGAATGAAATTATAAAATTATGAAATTTTATTTAATAAAATGCGAGTGTCTGTGTATGTTTATGTTTACTACGTTGTCAATAATTCAATAAACAATTTCATCTTGTCTTATTTTGAAATAGAAAATTATTAAAAATAAATATTATTACTACCATTGGCAAAATAAACGACACAATAATACAAACATATTTTTTTTTTTTACAAATTTCATTGATAAATTTAATTTCATAAATATTCTATTATGTTGATCACTTTTCATTCACGTTCCAAACAAAATCTTTCATTCATTGATCGTCCATTCCGAGAATAAAAACTCTCTCTAATCGCCTAATCGGCGCATAAATTTATAGAGAAAAGTTTGTACGCGTGATAAAATTGTTATAAATGGTAGCGATTATTTTATTGCACTGCCCATAATATTCATAGCGATATATGTAAGTTATAAATAGCCTCTTGTGTGTACATTTTATCTAATATTAAATATACATATATTATATTATGTGAATAAACATTGGTTTATGGTCTTAAAGAAATATTGATTTTTATTTAATATATTATATTTTATTTCTGCAAACAACACCTTGTTCAATTTGTGGTAAATGCATTTTTATTTGTATTGAACATTTTTTTAAAAAAAAAAAAAAAATTTGTTCAGCACGACTTTAAGACAAAGGTAAATATTGCTAGTAACACAGATACGTGTATATTTTCCATCGAATACATTATTTTATTATTGTAAATCGGTTTATTTAAAATATAATCAATGAATTAATATGAATGAATAAATGTGATTAGATTGTAATAAGTTTAATATATTTACCTGCTGGATTAACATTTGAATTAGTTACGTCTGAAATATGATTTTTCGATTCCACTTTCAATTCTTCCTCGCATAATACTAATGACAATAGCATGGAATATAGGAAGAAATGAATAGTTTTTTGATTATTTAGATGCATTTCTAGAAAAAAAAACAAAACAAAAAATGTTAAATGATTTAAAAAAAGAAAAAACTTATGACACAATAATGTCACCACAGGCTTCTTTCTAATTTATTAATATTTGTGCGATTATATATGGCTTTTCAATTTGGAACATGATTTTTTAAAGATATAATGAGATACGGAAGCAATGACAGACCGATTTCGGCTATCTGGTCGTATAATATACGAAGAATTTTCACAAATAATCAATCTTATTATATAATTTGCGGGCGTTTTACAATAATAATCTCCTATATACCCAATCCATCCCTGAATGGATAATGAACACAAAATATAAGAAAATAGATAATCGTGTATCGATTGACTGCGACCACTTTGTACGTACATTTGCTAATAATAAACTTTATATCAATTTAGTAATTTACAACATAAAATGTCTACGAATACTCAAGCAAAGGATTAAATAAAATACCATTCATTTTCAAAATCCATAAAATGTGTGTTTAGTGAAAGTAAAGTGAAGATAGATAAATAGGAAATATTAAATTATCTACATCTTTGGTCACCATAATAAATGCATTCGGCTTATGCTAAAGTCCAGTATTTATTTGAACCGAATATATATTCTACAACTAAAACCAAAACGAATTAACAAGAATATTATAATATATAAGCACGTACAATAAATTTAAATATATTATACATTTATGCATGTTTTATTCTTTTTTTATTATTATTATTATTATTTATTTCTTGTCTTTAGTCGTGGGATTCCAGCCAAACAAAATCTCTCACGATTTAATTTTTTTTTTGTATGTTTTTGTTTTAACGAATCGTTTAAGAACAATCGATATTATTAAATAAATATTATATAAAGGTGTAGTAAATGTGAGTAAAATATATAAAGATATATTCTGTTTACATTTTGAGTATATACAGATTCATTTTGATGATATAGCCATTGGTGCCTCACTCAACATTCAACAATCAACAGAATTGTATATTTAACTTAATGTTTTCGCTGAAACTACAAATAATTAAATTAATCAACAATAAAACATTAAAAACTTCTATCGATAAGATAATATAGAATAAAGTAACTGCGTAACGATTAACAAACATTATTCAGCATCAAAACAAAAACCTATATCCATAAAGTATATTATATATGCCAAAGGTCATGAGGATGTCTGGGTGGTCAAAAGTTAAATTCAGTTATTATTTCAATCAGTTAAATTGTATGCTGAATATTTTAATTGAGTTTTTAATAAATTTATACAATTTGTTAAAAAAATATTGTCTTCTCTTACATTTCATATCGTGGATATACCTGAAGTACTAAACCTTTATAACAGAATGTATACTTATGCTTAGCTTACCGATCTATCAATTTTTCTTTTTTTTTTAGTTATATGTTTGTCCTCGACTTAGTCTTTATAAATGACATGCTATTTATTTCGTTGAAAATATTTAAAACCCATTTTGCGAATATTACAAATAAATAAATTTCGATTTTAGAAGAAAGAAAGAAAGAGAAATTTATTAACATTCTAAAAATTATGTTAATAAGAATAAATACATTTTTTTTTTCTTTTCCGCATATATTTCACATTATTTACAAGTAGGTTTAAAAAGAATTTGCACGTACAACGACAACAAACCTCCTTCATAAAAAAAAACAACAAACAAACAAACAAAAAATTAAATCGTGACAATGATCATTGATCATAAATTTAAATAAGGAAAACTATAAAATGAATAAATGACCATTTGCTTATATTTAACACCTACCACACAATTATACTTACAATATATATATATAATTTTTAAATGGAATTAAAATCTAATAAGCCAAATAAAAACCGTGGAATATTAAACAATATATAAATGGCCGTATGATCTAAACATTGCATTGGTCAAGATCAAGGTGTGAATAATGGATATGTAAATTTTTTTATCAAACGGTTTATGAATTTAAAAAAAATAAAAATAATATTTATTTACTGTAACAACTTATATGAAATGAAACACGATCATCAATATCAATATTACGAGTATATTATCGGAATTTGAGAAATATAGAATTGCAGCTTAAATACAGCTGAAATCTGAACTAAATCCATAATTTATTTTTAAATAGAACCGTTAAAAAGTGTGACTCTTTAAATTTAACAAAAATAATGAAAGAAAGAAAGAAGTAACATGATTATTTGATTGTTTGGTTACAAATATTAAGATTTCTAATGACAATTTGTTCAAACTTTAAAATTTGTGTGTTAAGAAACACAACCAAATGATTTTCCGGATATTCTTAAAGTTATATTTCTTAATATTTTCTTGACAATTTATTAAACTTTAACGATGGTAATCTAATCAATTGAATCCGACGTATCAGAAATCGTATTTAACAATTTTAGCAATATATTGTGAGATTTCTATCAGCTGCGCCAGAGTAATATCATTATAAATATTTAAGACATACCACGAATGTAATCATTATTATATTTGGGTCGTCATACTCACTACTTACTACTGAAAAAATGAAAATGAAATGTTTGACGACAATTTATTTATGGAATTTTCTGCAACACAATAAAACTAGAAATAGAAGAACTGCAACAATTTTAAAAGTAAGCAAATATTAAAAGCAACAGTAATTACTTTACTTATATCAACCAAAAATATTATACCATAAATAATCACAATTCAATTAACCATTTTATTTTTTTTGTTTCTCTTCAAACACTTACAGAATGTTTTTTTGTCGTTCTTTTAAAATCTCGTAGATACTTTAAGACAAATTCAATGAATTCACTTTATTCTACACGCTAATATTAGATAAAAAAAAAAATATTACACTTAAAAACAATTCAATATTATTACAACAATATAATTAAAACACTTTTTCTCGTTGCCGGCACTTATAATACAACATTACAAAAAAATTGTACGCAAACACAGTGTAATAGAATTTCATAACTTTTGTTTTGTTTTGATTTGATTTTTTTTTTTTGTTTTTTTTTAATTATTTTTGTAATTATTAATAATATTTAAATCATTTAGTAATTTGGTGTCTGTTAAACGTTAAACGGAATATCAATACCCAACCGTCAACAAAATTATTATTGTCATAGCATTAAGTGACTATAATGATCAAAATATTATTGATTAATATTGTTCACTGATCGAATGACCGACTGATTTTAAACTGAATTGACTTGAGAAAAACGTAGGTAAGAAGTAAAAAAAAAAAAAATGAAAAAAATGAAGACGAGCGCGCGATTCGATGTGTACTTTATTTTCATAAAGAAATTGTTCATTTCTTTTTCCTTTTCTTTTTTTTTCTTCTTATTATTATTTTACAATGCGGATGGTTTATTGTTTTTTTTTTTTTTTTAAGTGTATTTAGTTATCAAAGTATGAGTGTTTTGATTACTATTGATTATAAATATATATATATATATAGATTTTGCACAGAGTGATGTCTTATTGCTTAGCTAATTTTTGGATAATTTTAAGAGGAAAATACTGCTGCTTCAAAAATACATTATTTTTTGTTGTTGCGACTATTTAGTAAAATACGAACCAGCATATACGAATTATTATTATCAAAACAACTCATCCTCTTATAATTTAATTATTTAAATGTATGTTCCATTTATAATATGAAGGAATTAAATGCATTTAATTAAATGACTCTTTTGTCCTCGCTCTTGTCTTTCTTCTGTGATGTGCATTTATAAATTTTCTATTATATATATACATATATGTATATACAGATACAACATAAGTCGATCTACGACATCATAGGCGCCGACTACAGTATTGCGGC
The DNA here is from genome assembly GCA_011634745.2 of Catotricha subobsoleta. Classification (NCBI taxonomy): domain Eukaryota; kingdom Metazoa; phylum Arthropoda; class Insecta; order Diptera; family Cecidomyiidae; genus Catotricha; species Catotricha subobsoleta. Next base: position 4,957 of record JAABKK020043936.1, on the reverse strand, counting down.
GAGGCCCGGGCCCCATATACACAAAAACAGGAAGGCTCAAGTATCACATGCAGGAATAATATATAGATTAACTTTTATTTTGTAACATCATTCAAAAACATAATTCGTTTGATATTCGCTTAATTATGAAGTGATTTATTAAAAATATTTTGAATTTATCAATATGCATCTTATGGTGGTGAAGAGAGTATTCCCCCATGAGATTGTAAAAAAAAAATGAGCCTAACTTGCAGGCCCGTAGGACTGGTGCTTGGGGGTAATCAGTACTGCTAAAGTGATAGCTGAGCACCGCCAAAACATTTTAAAGAAAAGAAAACTTGTACGATATATTCGACAACCGCCATTCTTTCTATTCTCTTAGTGAATTTGATTGAATTTTTTCTTGTTTATTTTTAACAAAGTTCTTTGTATAGGCGCCTATTACACATTAGCTTATACTGGCTGAACTTTCTACGCTAAATCGAGAATATTTCATAAACTATAGGTCGGATTATTTTCATTTACAAAGAAGACTTATTAGTCTTGATATAAAGACTAACATTTTTGCAGTAGAAAGTTCTATCCATTTTTTTCGCTTTATCGTCAAATTGTTCCTGAGCACCGCCAAAAATCTATAAGTTGCTACAGGCCTGCTAGCTCGATTGTGGTGAATAGTATCTTTTTTCAGTTTTCCAAAAGTCGCTTAGGGGACAGCGCGGTTTTTTTCGTGGTATTTTAGAGAATCAGTATATCTTTTTTATGTTTTTTTGCTCACAAATTTTTTCTTCAACAATGGCCCCACATACACTGCGACAAAGTCGGCGCGGCGCCTATGTAGGACAATAAATGTAAACATTCGCTTATTGTATGTACATTAAGATATTAAGTATAAACCTATTGTACAAATAAAGAGATTTCAATAAAGTAACTTATGGTTAATTTCTCTCTAAAATCTAGTCACGTTTTAGTTTTGTTATACATTTGAACGAATATAAAATTGAAAAAAAAAGAAGAAAAAAGTTAATGTTATTTACTTACCTATGTATGAATATGATTGTATGCACCTACCGACCGACCATAATCTATCGATGAATATTACACATGATACCTGCATATAGTTCGCTACACTATCACCACATATATTAATATTGCAGAAAATAATGTTTCCGTACATTTCCGTCATAATAATATTTATCGTCTTTTTATATAGCTAACCTTTTTCTTGTCTAGAAAATCATATAATAACTATTTTACCAAAAACTATGAGCATTTTCTAGTACTTACCGGTTAACCATTGCGGTAGATTTTGATCTACCGGTATTCTACCAGAACGTTCTAGCATTCACCGGTTGATGTCAAATGCATATAAAAATTCACCGGTATCTACCGATGGAATTCTTTATTTTATGGTAATGGTTAACCGGTGAGTACTAGAAAATGCCCTATATTGACTAGTTAATCTTTATTTAGACCTATCCGAAAGCACAATTTGATGTTCAATTCTTCAATTTATGTTCAATTCAAATATGCATTGAAGATGGTTGCGGTTTGTGATCTCCGAAATGCACAATTCAAAATGTACAATTTCAAATTGTGGTTTTCACGAGTTCACGACAATTGATAATGTTCAATTCTTAAATGAACATGTTTATTGAAGATGAGTTATTAAACTCAAAGGATTTCTAAATACAACAAGTGTTAAGAAAAATATTTCTTACATTTATGTTTATGTTATTGAAATTATTTGATTGTAAGAGCATATTATGAAAATGACTATATTTTGTCCATTGTTAAATTGTTATGCTATACAAAATTTTAAAAGTCAAATTAACATTTTAAATTCTTCTCTGCAGAAGAGTGCATTTCATAAGGTTAATTGATCATTTCGGACAACTACTCATTTTTAAAATGTACATTTAAAATATGTATTTGAAATGTAAGTACATATCAATTGTGCATTTGTTTTAAATATTTCGAATAGGCCTATTGTGGTGACTTAAGAGCTTACAGGTTTTTTTTTTTGTTCAATCTTATGTCTTACGCTCTTGAATCCTGATGTTTCTTCTATAAATTCGTATTATGAAATCATGAGAGGTATTGCCGAGTGACGTATTATACGCGCGTAAATCATACATTTTGAGTATGATCTGGCTTTTGATATAGAGGTCCTTCGTTAAGTATCTGTGTTTCCAACTAGCTGATCCGTACCTCTCTACTGCAAAATATTAAAGCCTCTAATGTGAACTGAACAATATTTCTAAATTGTGTCCCATTCGAGTATATATTTATATTTATCTTATTTGAAATACTTGTGCTCTACAGAAATCAGAAAAGTATAAGAAAATTGTAAAGAATAAAGAAATAATCAATTTATTTTCATTAACATAACAACCGATCGTACAATAAATAAAATGTACACGTTCGACTTAAATAATTTTTTTAACCAATAAATGAAATGATATGAAGTAGTTGATGGTAATTATACACACCATTAAAAGATTTATTCAATATATTTATTTGTTAAGGCGTTTTTATTCAAAAGATATGTTACTTATTAATATTATAGCAAAAATTTAATTTAAGTAATAAAAACAAAGGAAAAAACCGCAACATAATGATCGAAACTTAACATAACTATTTAGCTGTTTAACGGTAAAAATGTTTAAAATAATTACAAATTAATTTTAATTCGCTTTTTACAAAATTATTCAAAATAAATAACAAATAGAGTAGGTGATGGCTATTAGTTGCATTCAGTTTAACTAATGGACAATTTAAAAAATAAAATAAAAATAAAAATTTCTTGCATATTAGAAACTTAATATGCTTAAGCTTATATATGTAATATGAGATTTAATAGTTTTGTGTAAATAGGATTTATGCTTAGTTTATGTTAGGTCGGTTTAACTAAATAAAAAAAAAAACGGTATGCAATTGTAATTAAAATTCTATGTTGGTACACAATAGAAAAGATATACATTATAGTTACGCGTAATTCAAAACATGTAAAAATTCCACATCCGCGACATCATCTACAAATATATAAATATATATATAAAAAAAATAAATAAATAATATATTGTCGACAATGTGTAAAATTGTTTAATATCTATAATACCTCTTATGCGTTATACAGGTAGGTATTATTATTATTATTATTATTATTATTATTTTTATGTATTTTAATAGTTGTGCGCGTTCCAATGTATCCCATTTTGTTTTCAAAATGTGTATATATAATACATTTATAATAAAATACACATAAGACTAGCATAAATCATTTATATATACAATTGCAGAACATTATTATTTTCTAAACAATACCTCTATATATAAATAAATATGGATACACAAAATTCAGGTTAGACAATTGCAGAATTATCAATTGTACTTATTGCCATTTTATAATATTATTATTCTACAAAGCAAATAAAATTTATAATCACGTTTTCGCTTTCACTTAAAAATAGTATTGCATTTTATTTTTTATTATTTTCTTTTAAATATATATTCATCGGTTTAATTGTCATTTAATAGTTCGAATGAAATTTTTATTTGCAATATTAATAGTTACATCTCTACTTTTGGTTGATTGATAAAACACCTTAGCATTTAATAGTTTTATTTTCTCATTTTTATAATAAATTGAATAAAATGTAAATGGAAATTATATGACCTGTATATATTGCAAAGGTTCGCATCTTTTCGATTTTATTTCATAGAATTTCTCATTTGTAATATTATTTACATTATTGATCACAGTATATTCCATTTGGCCGTCTTTGTTTATGACATATATTTGTTAAGTTCGGTAAATTGTAACTTCTAAATCGAGAATCGCATAGAAACATCCTATGCAAAGAAAAGTTGAATCTTCAAAAATTAGTGGGGTTGGCTGTAGATGATTTTTCTGAGACAACCTTCCGCGTAGAAGCTATAGGTATTTTACACATTACTGACTTTATTAATATGCCGTAAATAAACGAAAGCGCCTATTAAAATAATAAAATTTATAGGCACTAATGGACCAATATAACATTTTTGTAATTTTAAGCTATAGCTCACGAAAACAAGGCTACATTTAATTAATTTCGGTTCCTATATCTTCATACCGTGCTTTCTGGTTATTAATTATTATAGTCAAACTATTAGCAGGGGATGGCAATATATGACAGTTTTATATAAAAAAAATCAGACAAAATAGTGATGATTTACTTGTAAATTTCATCATCACTATTTCACATATTTTGGGATAAATAATGAAGATGCGTTGTTTTCATAATGAGATAGTTATGAAATGAAACAAAAAAATGTTTTCAATATTTGGACGTTTTAATTAATGCATAATATAACACTAAATGGATAAAATATAAAATTAAAATAGCGATATTGCCATTTTGTATGTCTATTCTGTGCTATTAGTCACTATTTTAATATACACTCCCATATTTATCTATATTGATACACACTTGTACTATAGCTACCGTATTTTATGATTTCTTGTTGTTTTTATTTTATTGCACCAGAAATCACAACCGTAATTATTAATATTATGCATTATTTTTAATTTTTACTGCTACAAAGCCTTCAGCAATTCGGCGAGCACGAATTGCATGCATACCAAGTGTATTTCCCTCAAGTTTGAGATATTCTAATACTTTTGATCTCATCAATCAGATTCTTATCTAAAATTATTCAAATTTTTGTCATTGGTTTAGTAACTAATAGATATTTTTATTTCTCAATATATTTTTCCATGTTCAATATTTGACACATTATAATACTCCCAAGTTTTATACTACATATCGTGATATTTATTTTCTATTATAGGTCTTATGCAGGGAATGCGAACCCCACCCGTGTTCGGTTCGGTTCGGGGTTCGGTTCAGGAAATTTTTAAGCATATAGGTTCGGTTCGGTTAACCGGTTCGAACCGGTGCACCGAAAAAAATGAGGTTCAGGGGTTTTTTGAGGAAAA
>JAABKK020043926.1:0-12776 GCA_011634745.2 Catotricha subobsoleta | reverse complement strand
GCTTTAGACAATCTTAAGACAATCTAAGATAAACTATAGTCTGTATAAAGCGATAGACAGTCTATAGGCACACAAGAGTGTCCGATGTACAGACTTTATATAGTCTATAGCAAAGCTGTAACCTGTTAATTTAGACAACTGTCTAAAAATACCTATTGGGCTTTTTGAAAAGAAAGTTTTTGATTCTCCGTATATTCCATTTAATCAATTAGTCACTAATTAATATTCAATCCTTTTTTTCTAATTAATGAATATTGAACTAAACCCAAAAAATGAGAGCAAATATGTAATAACAATAAATCTAAAGATATTAGACCCAAAATTAATTTATAATCTAGGACTTTTGTTTATATTCACACTAAATATGGTTATGTTATTCTTCGAAATATGGCAGAATTATTTGTTATGTTAATTACTGATCGTAATTTTTTTGTTGTTTTCTTTTTCTTTATTGTAACCAATTTTTAGAAGAAAATACATAAATAAAGTTTTGATTCATATTCATGATGGTCGTGTACGTGTGCGTGTGCTGTTGCATCTAGGTATTAATTTAATATCTTCATTAGTAAATTGTCGTTATTTTTAAGATAAAAAGCTTCATCAAGCTTAGTGTTTAAAAGATATTTTGTTTTATTTCTTTTTTTTTTTTTTTACTTTCGTCTTCTGTCTGCATCTTTAAAGATAAGAAATCAATTCTAAATGTTTAAAAGTCATAAAATATCAGAGACAATGAATAAAAAAAAATTAATCTTGAATTTAATTTCAATTTTGAAACGTGTTTAATGAATATTTAAGTAATTGGTTTTTATAGATGTCTGAAAACTGCAAACTTAACAGGTCGATCCACTTTCTGCACACACAAGTCTTATTTGATTTTATTTTTTTTTTTTTCTCTTTGACCAAATATTTATGTAAATAAAATGTGTAATAAAAAACATAACCATTTTTTTTTTCATTTGTAGGTAAAACTGATACATCACTAAGAAGATATGAGAACATGAACATTTGTGAATTAAAAAAAAAATATATCGGTCATCAAAAAAACGGAATTTTATGGCCGCGTAAATTTTTTTATTTAAATTTTCGATAATCTTTTTGCATTTTTGCCGAATAGAATTTTAAAATTAAAAATATCTATAGTTGATTTCAATTTATGAGTAAGTATGTATCAATTAAATTAAAGAATAATTTATATTCATATGTGTTTACGATATGTGTTTTACGAGCAAAGAGAATGTTGCTGCATGTTATATCTACTCTACATAAAAATAAATTGTTTAATGATCTGATCTATAATCTAGAAAAAAAAACCAATCTACAGATCGCTATCTAGATCAAGTATTTATATGCGATCTGATCTTAGAACAATTCATTATTATTACCTAGTGATCTGTGAAATATATGCTGGGGGTCAATTCCTGAATCACTCGTAAATATCCGCATGCGATGCGGTTCGTATTGAGTCATACGTACAATCAGATTATTATTATTTGATTCGTGTCTTCTTCGTACACTATATAGCATGCGACTAAATTGAATGAATATTGATCATAACTCATCAAAATGTTCCGATTGCTATGATGCACGATATTCATTCGATTTAGTTGTATGTTACGAGTACGAAGAAGTACACGAATCAAATAATATTAATCTGATTGTACTGAATCATTCGCACGAGACAATACAAACAGTTTCGTATGCGAATATTTACGAGTGATTCAGAAATTGAGCCCCTGATCATCAAGAAAAAAGGTGACTACTACTACAACTGCTGATTGTGAATTAAGTGCAGTAAACTTTCAAACGCACTGGAAACAAATGCGATTAGGTGATGGATAGAATAAAATTTAACCGATGTTGCTATTCTTTGTCCATCTATGAAATCTGTTAACACACTTCATTACCCAGAACATTCAAATGTGTTATATAGTACAGTAGGTAATGGTAATAAAGAAATATTGTTTTTTTAAAAAACAACAAAACAAAACCAAAGGTCAAAAACGTCAAACTGATTTAACCAAACGAACAACTAGATAAACAGACCAAAACAATACCAAAAATATGTATAACTGATATATATATAAGAGATAAAAGCTTATGAAATTGATATCGTTTAAGTAATACCAATACCACCTACCTATTATTAACACGTTTTTACTTTTGTAAATATTTCTGGCTTTTTGACGAACCTTCTTGCATTTTTAGTTTTTTTTTTTTGGAAATGTGTCCGATTTATTTTGATAATCTGTGATTGAAAATATGGTCATATTGTACCCAACGCTCATATGAGTCTAAAATACTTAGTCGTTTGAACGATAAGAGACATGACAGATAAGATTTAAAAATAAAATAGTCAATTATTTCTATTTATAAGCTACGTCTTAACAGGAAGATTAAATGTCCGGACTGAAATACATTGTTATTATGATTTTTGCAGTAAATGTTAACATAAAAGTACTATTATAATTAGGTATATATTATTTAGATTTTTAGAGAATTTGATTGCATGACTAATTTACTATGAATTTGTTTTTCATTTCTGAGAATATTACCGAATAATAAATATTTCACTATAAGAATAATGTATAGGTATTTTTCATAAGATTGATTCAGTGTACCTACTAGAAAATATACAACCAGATCTTTTAAAGTGAATTTTCGATTGTGTCCGGAGATTTTGCTTGTGATTATTTTTATGATAAATAATTTGATTAGTCATCAATTTCATCAAACAAATTATAGATAGCAAAAGTGAAAGTCACACATCATATTTCAAATTTATAGGGAACGAATTCGATTTAAAAAAAAATGTTTTCGTTTTATGATTTTTGCATACTAAGAAGTTCTTATTAATTATATGCCCACTCAAATCTATCTATCTAAGTTCGTACCTAGTTTTAAGTTACATTAATATGTAATGTAAAAATGTTCCGTTTTATTTTTGATTTCGTTCAAATATCAACAACAGAAATGGCTTTTTGAGATAATTATTTTCTATTAAAACTTGTTTTTTTTTTTTTTTTAGCAGAAAGTGTTTTAAAAACTTAATTTTATTTGATTAATAAAGATGAATTAATAAATTTGAATAGACAGAGTTGTTTGTATTTGCTAGTAAAATATTTTGAATATTACAATAAAAGTGGATATTAGGAAAAGTGAAAGACTTTCGGCATTACGTAGCACAAAACAGAATAAATAATAGAAACAACTATAAAAAAAAAGAGTCATTTGTGCTCTTTTAAATGTTTCAATTAAATCAAATAAAGTAAAATAGGCGTGTTCGATTAATAATTCAAGATAAGTTTGGATAACTTTCGACGAGTTAAAAGTTATCTTTTTGGGTAGAAACTAAATCAATGACTTTCATCCTAATATATGAATTTTATCTCGTCGAAAGTTATCTCGGATTATTACTTGAACGCGCCTAATGTCTGCTATTTGATGAGTACTGCGCTAGTGTTCGAGTTTTTTCAGAAAAGTTTCATGGAAAAGTTTTGGGAAACTTTTCCAAATAGAAAGATTTCCGGAAACTTTTCCATGACAAGAAGAATTAAGTTTTTACATGAAATTAATTAAATAAACACTTATTTTGTTGAAATAATAAGATTTAGATATAAAAATTATATTATTCTGAAACTCAGTACTTCAAACTCATTCGTATTCCCTATCGTCGCCCTTTTTTCCTGACACTTCATAGTTATCAGATTCATCAGACTCAGACTCGTCGTCGTCGTTGTCAAACGTGTCACAACTCACATTCCATCCGATTCACGGCGGAGCAGTATATTACGATCTTTTGCTCATTGGAACTATCGGAATCGGATGAATCGTCGCTTAGGCGAACGTCCGATTTCTTCTTGTTGCCCCCTTCGTAATTATTCGTTGTTGCTTTACTATTGAATTTGTTTTAATGGAAGTTTTCATTTCCGTTCGTTTTTTTTTTGAGAGTCGGTTACTGCATTCTTGATACCATAAATACTGAAGGATTTCTCTATGGCAGCGCTAGTTACCGTTGGCTCCAATTTTTCAATCTTTAAAAAATTAATAATTTCAATAATTGTATTTTTGACGGAACGTGTCCAGTTCTTGCTTTTCTATTACCGCAAAGTTTCCATTTGGAAAACTTTTCCATGGAAACTTTTCCGCACCTCGAACACTAACTGCCTAAGTAAATAAAAGAGTATCGACTGTTTTAATTTTTATTTTAACATTTAATTATTAGTAAGTACATATAAAAATGACCGCATATCATAAATAAACAATTTTCGAAAAATATTTTTCAATTTCCAAAAAAAAATTAATATGAATTACAATATTCACATCACACACAACATAAACGTTCATTTTGACAATTTGTAATGAATATGAAAATACTAAACTGTATCAAACTGACCTTACTTTATATATTCATACATATATAGCGTAAATATACACCGTTTATATACATCCATTACCACTTACCACGTACACTCGTACGTATTTAAATATAAAGTAGTTTTAATGAAAAGAGTCTACATAAAAATAAAAAAAACTGGATTTTCATTTAGTATATTTAATATTTATATATAATATGTAGCACTGACTCTAATATATATAAATATTTTCTGGCATTTTAAATTAATTATTGGTTCAATATAGACATATTTATTTTTTAACGTAAAGTAAATTCGAATAATATGTATGACAACAGTTGAAAACATAATTATCGTCTAGATATTTACTCATAATACCCATGATATTTACAACACAATTCTGAAAAAAATTTTTGCTCATATAATATTATATGTGCAAATACGTATATCTCGAGTCTCGGCTAAAAAATAAAAAAAAAAAACCTTGATATCACTTCATAATAGTCAAGAAAAAGACCATTTGCAATGATGATGGGCCGACCTTTTATATATATATATAATATATTCCTATAGTTTCTCTATTATCCATTGTTCAAAAATATTTAGAATTTTCATGAAAATGAGAGTTTACTTTATGGAAAATACTTATTTTTTTTTTTGTTTGTTTGTTTGCCACCTGTTGTGTGTTAAAATATTTATACAGACCGAAAAAGGAATAGTAATAAGCGAAAGTGCTTTTTGGGATCTATGACTTGGTCAGACTTATAAAATATCTTTGTTATAAACAAAACACTGAAAAGCACAGTTGAGGCAATCTGATTATTTGATCATGTGGCTTGTGTAGCCTGTGAAAGTGCATTGGGTGCTTCTATGGGCGATTTTAAATTAGCATGAATAGCATGCGTTTTTATATTCACTAATGATCGTAATTAAAAAATGTGAGTAAATAAATCTATGACATTATTACTCCAACCTATAAACAGAAAGATCAAAAGTTAGGACATTTTTATTATTTCAGAAAAAAAAAAACAACAACAGAAGCGATAAATATAGATCGAACGCAAACTAGGCTAAAAAAAAAAACGCTAGACGTCGTTTCGACGCTTATCCCATGTTTTTGTTTGCTTTTTGTATGGAAGTTTGCATAAAACAAATTTGTTGATTTATGATGAAATTTTATAATCATCTAAAAGATAATCATTTATAACTAGCAGAAAAATCAACAAAATAATTAAAAAATTGTTCACTTTTTTCAAAATACTTATTTTTAATTTCATAATATATGCGGCCTATCGTATCATATAGGGATAACCGCACGAAAGCGACACGCCACGGGATACATTTTTTCTAAATCGATCCGTAAGAATAAGAATATCTGATTCGACCAATTATATAATTTAATTAATCTTTCATAATTATTATCCATCAACGTAAACGTTGTTGTTAAGGCAATCTGGCATTTACGTGACCTTTTATAATAAGTTCTAAATAATTTTTTGTATATGCATGCAGAATGTGCTGGACCAATGTAATTTTGCGAAAAAATTTACCAAAACATGTATTGTTACTGAACTTCTTAAAATTTTCTGATTTAACCTTCATCCTGCGCTAAAACGAAGTTACAAATGTTCAAAACGGAACCAACAGAACAATCCATCTATGAACCACATTCCCTTATTTTCGAATAGTCTATTTCCGATTGCGCACATATTATTGAAGTTATTGACCAAACAAATTTTGATTGCAAGTTCTTTTTTTTACTGGAAATCACACACGAAACTTCTATAATATTTTCATAAAAAAATCATAATTTATATGGCCAATCGGAATCGTCTACAGTAAATACTAGAGTATACAAATGAGTATGAATGAGAAAAATATGAAATTGAAACCGAACAACTGTATTACAGGACTAATCGTCTCTTAATTTTATAATTTAATTAGGGAACTATTTATTCTACCCAGTAAGAAAAACCTTTTGTTCGGTAGAAAACAATCCAAATGTTCAGTAAATTGTCCCCAATGTTCAGTAGAAACATTTAAATACGTGCCACTTAATTATAGTCATATTACTGAAAAGTGGGTAGGTAAAATAGTTACCGTACAGATTTTAGTTCAGTTGACCTACAATTTGAATTTAATATTTATCAATTTTACTACAAATAATAAAAATATATGGATAAATAAATAAATATCATAATTTCGGATTGTGTGCTTAAAAATCACGAAACTTTTTTGATGTGAATTTTAATTTTTAATTTCAACTTGAAAAATGAATTACAAAAATAATATTATAATAAATTCGCATTAACATTTTACTTTTTAAACTCAATTGTGGTCATAAATTTAAAGTGATTGCGGATTGTAAATCATAAATTTTATTATTATTATTTTTTTATACGTTGCTGCGGCAGAGCCAGAGCCGCTGAATCAAAAGAGAAATTTCTTTAACGGAATATTATAATAAAGTAAAAAAAAAAATAAAAGAAAGAAAGAAAAAAAAACGTACGATTTTTTCTTACTGCTACATCAACTCTACTCACACCAGCGCCGCACATGTATAGAAAATAAAATATAAATAGCTCCACTACAGCTTTAGTTACACAATTAAATGTTACAACACAACATAACTATTATACATTTCTCTGTTTGTTGTTTATGTATAATAAATAATTGGATGTGAGAACATTGAAAAAGAAAGTTGACTCGTTGAATGAATTCTCAACGATTAATCGTGAGCGATTTTATGTAGTTTTTCTTTTTTTAATTTATTTTAATTTTTTTCTATGTAAAAAATTGATACCATCTTCTTCTTTTACTTTAGCGTAGATTAAAAATTCGTCAGCGCAGAAACTATTTAAAAATTTGGTTAAGAGATTTTTTTTTATAAATTATATTTCATTATTATGTAAAATTTAATAGTTAAATTGTAAATCCTAAATAATATTTAGGAAATATAATAATAATAATAGAGATCAGTGTTACGTTTCTTTCAGTGGGAGGGTGGGGGGTGGGGGTAACTGGCTATAGTTCAAACAGCCTCCGATATACACATGAAATTTTCATCTAAATGACCTCTAAAAACAAAATAAAAAAATAATTACAATAAACAATGAATAAAATATTTTCAATCTATTTCTTTGTGCATACAATTTAGTGGCTGTTAAACTATTAACAACTTCACGTCAGAATTAGTGCACTTAATGAATTTGAAAATATGGACCTTTGCATCCAGAAAAAAGCAAAAGAATTTTTATGTGAAAATGTATGCGAAAGTAAGTTTACAGGGCCGTGCCTACCATAGAGGCGAGAGAGGCGACCGCCTCCAGGCGCAAAATTATATATCTATCAAATATATGTATTTCTTTTTTTTTTATTATTAATCATTTAACAATAAATAATTACTGTGGCGAATGAAAGGGTTCGTATGCACTATGCATTAGGGGTAAGCCAAGGTTGTGTACTTTTTGTGCGTACTTTCGTAGATTTTGAAAAGTTCATTTAAAAAAAAGTACGAAACAACGCAGTTCGTACTTTTGTACTTTTTTTTATATGAACTTATCAAAATCTACGAAAGTACGCACAAAAAGTACACAACCTTTATTTACCCCTATAGTGTTTTTATTACTATTATAGTTAGTAACAATCCAAGATACTGTTATAGTAAATTCAGCTGAAATATATCGAGATTTGCTTTTATTGTGTGCGCATTACTAAAATGTCAAGTATATTTTTATTTTGGTGCAAAGATATTGGCCAGCCAGTTGGGGTGCAAATATGAATTTTTGCCTAACTATAATTTTAATCACGGAACGGCTCTGAGTAAGTATGGGAATTGAATTTGTAAAATCTAGCGGTTTTTGCCAGAATTGCCGAAATGGCTTGTCCGCCTCTCAGCTTCTTTGGTTTAAATAGTGTGAATATCACAATTTCAGTTTAATTTCACTAAAGTTATTTATTGAATAACAAAGCTCCTCCCACAGGAGCACACTTTCACATTGTGTAGTAACCTCAAAATTTCGTACATCATTTTGATTGGTATCCATATTGATATTATCCATTCACAGAACAATTATTTTTATGCAACTATTCCACATATAAAAAATAGGTGAACCCACATTTTTTTTTTTTTCGAAAATGAGTTAATGATGGAAAAAGATGCTGGATGTCATCCTATGTTGATCTAGAAACAGAAATGTCAAAAAAATTCTCACTAAACACAATTTTTCAAAAATTTGTAAACAAATTTTCATGCATTTAAGATAGCAAGCAATCGTAGCGTATGAAGTGTTTTGACTCTCCCAACATGGGTTAACCTATTTTCACATTAAATCACTATATAATATAATTGTAATATATTCCAAGAACTATCATCGTGTTATAATTTTTTTTTTGTTTTAAAATTACATTCATTCAATTTTGTAATAATATTAAATTGGCCACCCAGCGTTATTTAAATGTACTAAAACATTTATCCCAACCAATTTTACAACAATTTATTTAAACATAAATCTACATCGTATATAGCGCAAATTTAACATTGTCTACTAATGCCTAATGCTGATACATCGGGATCTGATAATATATTGATGTGGTATATATACATACACCTTGTATAATATATTTTGTATATGTGTATTAAGTGCAAGGTAATCGCCACCGTCAGCTACCACCCGTAACGCAATCGTCGCTTGGCTACCATCCCCCCACATATTCACCGAATAATTTAGCTATGAACATTTGATTATATTATGTATAATTATTTACCATTATAACAGCAAAACAGGAAAACAGGCAAACAGCAGCATAATATACAAGAACATAGATAAGTTTAAGGTACATCTATATACTATATACTATATAAGTATATAGTAGGTATAGTTATATGCTTTAAAATGAAAATGGATGGAGCTCTTATTTGAATATTTCTATATATATTATGTATGGTTACTTATAAATGTACATTGTACAACAGTGCTGAGTGCACATATATTATAATTTTTTTTTTTTTTTTTTTTTTATAATAAAATAAGGATTCGTGCTCTGCTAATACAGACACACACAATTATATCAAAAATATAAATTTGAATAAAACGAAATCCTGTGTACGATCATATCGCCCTTTCAAAATATTATTATAATGCTGTGTTATGTGTGTTTTTTTTGTTGTTGTTCTTCTTTTCCTTTTTTAAATATGAAGAGAATGAAGCTATAAGCTTAATAAACACAAATTTATAAAATACACTAAAATATTTAAGGTAATATTACCAATATATAGTATAATTAATAGTAATTATCACTCCAATGTTATTGTAATTAGCATAGAAAGTTTTTTTTTTTTAAAAAAATATTGCTTCCGTATATAAATAAAATATATACCTTTTTATCCATTATATAAATAAAACTTTTGTGTTCTGCACACACACATGGAAATTTGACACCGAGTGTTTCGATTATTAAAAATTTTGATTTTCATTTAAATGGTTAGAATATTAGCTTATCCGGTTATAAAATTTTAATTCAAAGTATGATTAAAATTTTGAAACATTATAAAGGGCTGTGATTTTATTCAAGCGGGAAAATTACGAGAGTATTAAAATCTCAGATTTACCTTTTTTTTTTGTTTTTATTTCGGGTAATTTTAAGGAAATGCAAATGTAAGTTATATATATTTAGAATCACTTCAGCAGTCGTCCCTTTTTCCAAGAACATGAAGTTTGAGGTAATTTTTACATTAAATTAACTATTTAAACGAAAAATAAAGCAATTAATAAACCGAAACCATTATCAGAATAAGATACCGAGATATAAGTATTATACTAATTGATATTGTTGTTGTTGTTGTTGTTGTTGTTTTGCTTTGTTTAGGTCGAGGAATCTGATTATACGTTGTTTTTTTGGTAAATATCTCGCATAAAGTACCTGGGGATCAGACAGAGAATAACCTGCATTCAAGTATTCTATATAGTCAAAAGAAAAACTAAAATGCTCTCTTAAACAATATATTTCTAATTGTCCATTTTATAAACGCCAGCATCCATTCAATTATATCTCTCCAATTTTATTATGAATCATTATTATGTTTAATATGTACGTACATATTTATTATCACTATAGGAATATTCCATTAAAAATGAAAAACAAAAACGCATCTGATACTTTAAAAACAGTTCGAAAATTTCGAATGTGTATTAAATTACAGTTCTAAAAATATGCACATATATGTTTTTTTCGAAGCTATTTGGAAGCAATTTTGATTTTTTTTTTTTTTTTTATATATATTTATGATGTGATATTAGACTCGTATTATTTATTTTTATTGATGAAGCCTGGTTATTTAATTTACTCCAGTGACAGCGAATAATCATAATAAAGTAAGTAATCGTTTTTCTTTGCTTAAAAAAAAAAACAAAATGAGAAAAAGAAGAAGATAAGAAAGTATAAACATTACATTCCAATTCGACTAATATTATACTACATTATATATTATATTATTTAACCTATTAAGACTTTAAGAGTTATTTTCATTTGCCTTGTCAACACACATTACTAAAGTTTTCGATCATAATTTCAAAATGATCTTATCATTTTGAATATAACGCAAATCGCTTTTAAATTATCAATTTGTTTATGAATGAGCTTGTAAATATTATATATAGTTGTTTGGTAGCTTCAAGCGCATTATATTGAATATTCATAAAGGTATAAAAAAAACTTGTCACAATTTAAAGAAAATACAAAATAGAATTCTGTCAAAAACAAAAAAAAAAAAAAACAAAAAAATGTGTAAATAGTTTTTCCTTGGAATTGAGTTATTTTTTGTCTGTAACCGATTTTTTTTTGTCAAATTGACATTGAATTCTTTGAAATTTTGCAAATTATCTTAACATAATTTTCAACACAGCCAGACAACTTTTAATAAAAAACCAAAAAAAAATTATTTCCAAAACTATACTTTTAAATACCGACGGCAAATATAACGCACAATATTTAATTAACTGTCTTTGCCTATATGTGTGCCGACGGTTTTGATGTGTCAAAAGCTCGCAAGTGCGCTATTTGTACGTCTGTTTTATGTTTACTTAAATTATACAAAAAAAAAAAAAAGAAGAAAAAAAGCACAACAACAATAATTACAAACTAATGAAAAATCGGAATTTTTATACATAATCAGATTCATTCAATAAATCAACAGCTATATGAAAATGAATTTTGTATGTAATGTACTATATACAAATACATGGCACCTTCCTCTAGACCTCTATTCTATCCTATAACCTAACATAAATGTAATTTTTTTCTCTTTTTCTGCCTTTGCCTTGGCTTGCTTACTTGATTGCAAGTACAAATATTTTTCTATATAATTCGTGTATTTCGCAGATGCTATTATAGTAAATAAATAAAGAATTGTGAATCTGGTTATATATAAAAATAAATATTTTTCATCATTCTTCAAATTCAAATGCTACACAATAATATTAATCGTATTATTATAAATAGGTATAACTGTTTTATAGATAAATCTATAGTATTTTACATTTTATTTCATATTTATTTTTTTATTTTTTTTTTCTTCTTCTATATCTCTCTCTGTGTATTTTATATATACATATATTTTTTTTAATTATTATTATTATTATTATATTCACTTCATTTTCTCAGTCTGCACTTCACTTACCAGAGAAACACGTCACATAATCCAAACCAACGGTATATTTTCCATAGTCACTTTATTTATAATATAATATAAAAATATATATATATTTTTTTTTGTAGTCTATGGTATATAACAATAAAAATTTCATAAATTTATTAATTTTCAAATAAAATATAACTAAAACAAGTACTAAACAAACACCTGATTACAATATGCACTTAATAAAAAGACCTTTTTTTAGTTTAGTGGTTAATTAATCCATTATATTAAGGGATTTTTTTTTTTTTGTGTTTTTACCGTACAAAAGAGAAATCTAAATAAGTTCATTTGACGCGCGTATAAAACACATCCGACATATTCAAAGGTTTCAACTCAACTGAAGAAAAAGGAAACGAATGTAGACGAACGATATTATTATAGCCGATGTTTGCGTTGTTGCAATATAAAAACAGCCGAAAATAAGTATATACCTATATTATTTCGAATTGTTTCTATTTTATTTCAATTATTATGTGCGCTCAACTATACTTGTTTTCGTAGTGGTTTTTTTTTTTAGTTTTATATGTTTTCTATTTATAATGGTGTAGCTCAAATTTTTTTTGATTAAGACGGCTCTATAGTTTATACTAGAATATGTCAAAGAAATGTTCGATGAGGAAATAACTTTATATTTTAAGTGAGTTTGCAATGTTTTGACTTTTGACGCTTCTAGCATGCACAAACAATAAGAAACAATTGAAACAAACAATAACTATTACAAAAATCTG
>JAABKK020043915.1:0-12779 GCA_011634745.2 Catotricha subobsoleta | reverse complement strand
ACGATTTTCAAAAGTGACGTTATCTATTATCTTATCTAGATGAAAAGCAAATCATCTTTCCCAACACTGATTGTACGTAAAGATGATGTTGGATAGACCGACGAAAATAAATGTTTTTAATACATAAAATAAAGTATATTTAAGTAAACTTTGCAGTGTATATAAAATAAACTATGTTGATTATACAATTTGCTATTTAATATATATAATTAATAAAATATACTTTAGTAGGTATACTTTTTAAGATGTGTACCTTATGAAGTATATCGGTTATACTTTATGAAGTATTTTTTAATGTATACTCTACCACTAGGGGAAATAAACTAAAACCTTACGAAGCTTTATTTTTATTTTTTTGCTATGTTTATTTAGAAAAGTATACATTTCTAAGTTATAAAGAGTGTTCCAATGAGTGTTTCATACCATACTTAATTTTGGTATGTTTCCAAATCATATTTTATTTTTGGTATATTTCTAGATTACGTCGGTGATCTGGCATTATGTGCTATATCTACAAATATTATACGAAATGCTTAAGGATGTATAATGCTATTAGTAACATATGCAGATAGCTTCATATGTTTTTCGTATATCGTATCATTTGTAGATAGCACCTAATGCCAGATCACCGACGATAAGTTTTGTTTAATACCATGCAGTGTTTCAATAGGCATTCTTTATTTTTACATACTGTATACATTATACTTTATGGTAATATCATCGAAATCGTATACTACAGAATGCCTATATTGTTGATGTTATTTATAATATTTTACTAATTATTTAAAATACAAATTCAGAATTTTCATAAATATTTCAAGTGATTGAATATTGTTTAAGATCCATCGTGGGTTCTATATTCATATGATTAAAGAGTAACAAACCGTCGAATGGGAAAGTATACGCGCTTATATTCAAATGATCATTTTTATACTAGGCGCACATTAAAACATAACATTATTTATTGTTTGCAACATTTTTCCAGTACGATTATAATATTCTCGAGAAATTATGTCGGTACTGAATTGAATGTGAATGTGCAAAAAAAAAAGATAAAATAAGAAAAAAAAATGTCTTTTTCTATATTAAATTTATATTTCCTTGTGAAAATAATCTTGATACATAAAAAGAAAAAAAGAAGAGGAAGAAAAACGCAAATCCCACAAATGCTACTTCTTATACTCGTATATATTTTTTTAATATTTGTATGTTTTTAACTTGATTCGTGTCGTATACCTAATGCTACCCACAATCCTACACACAACGTATCAATTGAACAACTGTACACAATATTTCCCTTACATTACAACCCATCTACTATTTGTAATATATATTCTAGGTACTTGTGCTACCTACATATAACATTAGCTTTTAAAGACTTCGCTTTGAATTTAACTTAAAAAAAGAAGAAGAAAAAATCCTTACATCGTGTGACATTTATATATATTGTATGTATATAAAGTATGATATCATGTATAATATTATGTAATATAATAAACCTACATTGCGACATAGTATTATATCCAAAAAGGTAGGGTGATAGATGACACACATGAGAAATGATAAAGAACATATCAAACCAAATGATTATATACAAAATGACGTCGCTTCGCTTCCATATAAATATTATGATACGTGCGAACAAAAACTTACCATAAAATATCAACATAACAAACTACTTACAATACTTAGCCTTTGAAGAAATATTCATTTTCTTTCTGTGAAACTTTGAAATTATGCCTTACAACACCTTTTCTAATATGAATTCGATTATGAGCGATGCTCATGTTTATGTTTATGCTATTTATATAAAAAATATAACACCATATAAAATGGTTCATAAAGATGAACTGACAAGATGTCTGTTTCAATAAAAATTAACTGAAGCAAAAAATAAACGGAAAATTTTAGTTTTCCAGGTTCTTTTTTGAATGATTTTATTTTTTCAATGCTTTTATTATTATTATTATTGCCGTATAAGCTATATAATACGTATGTGCGTATTGCTGTAAATTCTTATCAATAAATACATGACTTTATATTTATTTATTTATTTATTTATTTATTTATTCTATTATATTTTCAATTTTAAGTTCTATAATAATTTATATTCGTCTAAATATACATCTAAAACATTAAACGCATTAAACATCCAATATGCGTGTTATGGTGTATCGAAAAAGGGGTCAAAAACAAGAAAATGAGATTTTCGATTGGCCTTAGTGATTTTTCATGAATAAAACATTTTTTTTTTTTTAATGGGAGGGCTAAAATTACAACCCGGTTGCGACACTCAGGGTTAATAAAAAAAAAAAGTAAAGATGAAAAAAATATTTTTTTTTAATTTGGCCATGAAAAATCACTAAAGCTTATCGAAAATCTCATTTTTTTGTTTTCGAGACACCCTACTGCGTGTAATAAATTAATATAAATTTTTTCATCAGTTTTATTTAATGCGGTATTTTAATTTATGACAAATTTCATGATATTTTTAAAAATATCATGATATTTAAAAACTCTGAAATTTTCAGTGATTTAAAGTACGGAATGTTGATATTTACAAGATCAAATGCTTTTGTAAAATCTGTGTATATTTTATCTACTTGAAAGCCTTCTTCGATTTTAATTAGCAATAAAAACGTAGTAAATAAATAGTAGATAAATTGGTAACTGTTGATCTTTTACATACAGAGGAAACGAAAATGAAATATGGTTTGTAATTAAATAGTCAACGACCTTGTAGAACGGTGGGTGAATTGTAACCCCCCGATAATCTTCTATTGAAGTTTTCGATCCTTTTTATGCATTACATGTGAAACATGAAAGTGCATTATAGGTTTGATTTTTTTTCTTTTTTTTTCTTTGTCGTCTGTCCTCTTTAATCTTGGGAACTAGTGGCCGGATGGTGATGATACTTATACTATGTTGCAGAGTGACTGAAGGAATCTCAACCCAAAAAAGGTCAAAGGTCATGGCTAAAGATCAAAAGTCATTTTTCTTCGAAACTAGTGGTTCAATCAGTATAAAACTTATATTATGTTGTAGAGTGACCGAAACTGATATTTACCCTTAAAGGTCAAAGGCCATTTTTTTTAAATTTTCTTATTTTTCTCAGAAATAAATTGGATACTAATCCAATTTTAAGTCTGTCATGTTTATTTATGGAAAATGGGAATGATAAATGAAGATTTTCAAATTTCTGGACAAAATGATTTTAGAGATTGATTAAAAATAAGTTTTAAAATTACCACCGTTGCAATGTTTTAATACTACCGATGGAACTCTATCTAAACCAGGACTAAATGATAACTTCAATGAATATATTGCATTACTAATTTTATCAGTTGTGAATTTAGGCAAAGAGAATTAAAAGCATTGTTGTCAATAATAAAATTAGAATTGGATGAGAAATTTAATTGTAATAGTTCACCGAATTAATTATTAAATTTAGTTTAATTTAACTGAATTATAGTATTAGTTAACTATATTTTTATTTAATATAATTACATAAATAAATATAGTGGGTAGATCTATGCGCTTTGTATGTGGATGTAAAGACAAAATACGTTCAAATTCCTAATTCTAACTAAAGTAATGTAATTCGGTTCTATACCTAACATTTTATTATATTTCAATGTAGACAGACATTTGATTAACAAGTAAAATAAATACATTATATGTGAGCTAGAAAGAGAAAGAAACCATGTAAATTGCATGAATTTTATTAATATGTTTTGTGTATGTGATTCAGAAACGATGAAAAATAATATAATAACATTATGTCAAGCCTTTTAAATGTTTCTTTTTTGTGAAACATTTTTCCTTTCCTCCTTGCAGGCATGTACATTTTTTTCCTTGCTTTTGTTTGAATAAAAATTCACATTTACTTTTTTTTATTTTATATTATTCTACTGGTTTTTTTTTTCATTATTTTTATTTTCATTTCAGAGTCGGTATGTAAAATTAATTTAAATTTTACGGTATTTAGCTCAGGTTTGTTTTGCAAATCTGTACATTCGTTTTATTTATTCTATATATTTGTGTGCATACAGACTTATATTGCCATTATCATGAAAAAGCTATAACATCTCATAAAGACTTACGAGTATATGCATTTGCATATAGTTATCGTCATTTTGTAGGTTAAGTATATATATATATGGTGTAGAGTATGGTGTATGGAGGGTAGGTAGGAATCCGTATGATTTGATAAATAATAGATACCTACCTACCTTCATATAAATATATTAAAACACATCATTATTTGTATAATGTAGGCTCGCGATTCAAGCTAAATGTGATATATTTGAAACAAATTCAAATTATTATGATGGTAGGCAGCGATGCAAAAACTTATTGAAAATATATATCTTTCACATGTATTCATAGCAGGCAAATTATTTATTTAAAAAAAAAAATTGAATACACACCCCAAACAAGGGTGATTTGTAATTTGCTTAACATTTTACCTGATTTTATAATGAGAATAAGTCCACAAGCTTTATATTTACCATAGTGTACATAAAACTATAGATACACTGTTATATTTTGTTATTAATTTTAGCTACAATCCTTTACCATTTGATAACGACTAAGTGTAGTGTAGTGTAAATTTGACTTGACTGAAAACTTTCAAATTAATTGTGAAGCACTACTTGAGTTATTTTTACTAATTCTAAAACAGGAAGCTCTGAGAGTCAAAATGTTTTGCAGGAAGCCAAAAAGTAAAAAATTAAAAACCGATATAATTGGCAAAACTCATAAAATAATATCTGTACAGGTCGACTGAGCTACCATTCCGCCATTCTGACATCTAGTACTATTTCACTCTTTGCATAGTTCCCCCGCTTACATAGAATTGGCTACGATTCCACCATTCTGACATCTAGCATTATTTCACTCTTTTCGTAGTTCCTCCGCTAGGTTTCAGCAGAAGAAAACGAATTCTGTATATATTGGATTGACTTGGCTACCGTTCCACCGTTCTGACATCGAGCATTATTTCACTCTTTTCATAGTACCCCCCCCCCCCGCTAGGGCTCGACGAAACCAACATTGGCTTTGTAACGATTCTACTGTTTATTTAACAGTTCTCAAAATCAGCACTGTAATCGACTCTTAAATTTGTGATTTTTGGCACTTATGTCATTTTTGGCAGTTATGTTTTATTGTTTGTAATTAATTTATTTTTGACATTTACGTCAGTTTTTCAAAAAAACGTTTTTGGCAATTGAGTTGGTGTTTTTTTTTGCATTTATGTTCAATATAATTTTTTTGGTAATTTTGACTGATTTTTTTTGGCGGTTAACTCTTGTAGCCATAAATTTCTTGCTGAAATTATCGGCGCAATTCTTCATTTGTTATTATAATTGGTCATGGTTATGATTTATCTCTTCAGTTTAAGCATATTTCGAGAGCGGACTTTCAATTTTTCGATATTTTATCTGATTTGAGAGAAATAAAACTCTTAAGGAATGTTCTGCGAGAGAAATTTAATTAATGCTTCCCTTGTTAGTCATATGCTTTTCTTAAAAAATATAATAAGGGCACCAAATTTAATAAAATTAAAAATAAACTTAAGTGAAAATATGCGACTGCACGACCCTAATCTCAACAAATCACAAAATTCTATTCATATTTTACTCACAATTTGACACAAATTAACATATGCAATGCGATATATATTTATTTATTTTCATGCATTTTTTAATAGTGGTAAATAATATTAAGAGTTTGATTTTCGCCTAAGAAAACGCTCTTAAATACATAAACACATATACTATAATGAAAGCTAAAAATAGAAATAACATAAATATAACATATATAATGCAAAAAATGGTATTTACGAACATTAGAATTAAATAGGATATTTCATTCCTTAACATTATCAACACAACATATTTCACATAAATGTTGAGTGAATCCTTCTTGCTCCATAATATATTTCAATTTTAAAAAATACAATATATTTCTCTTTTCATTTTTAAATAAATATTTGACTGTAATTGTACTTTCACGTAAAATTCATATTTGTTACTTTATTTTCTCTTTATTAACAAGATAAGAATTTTGACATATTCCTTGGGATTATATTAGACTCGCAATATTGTCTTGCTTACTATAGAATATAACATTGACTCATGTTAATTATGTTTATACTTCATTTTTAAAAAATGAAAGGAAAAAAAATAAGGTATTGGCTTATCAAATTTGCCCTCTTTTTTCTGGATCTCAGGATTGGCTAACCGGATTTTGATGGTCGATCTCGATATACTAAAAGACGAAGAATTTTTTTTTGACAACAATATTGATCCATTTTATTTTCTGTTTTTGGTATAGTCTCTATATAAAAGATAGTTGAGACATACAACGGTTTTTCGTAAATAAATATTCACCTTTCTCAAAACGGTACTGCAACTTGAACATAAAAAAAGTTTAAGCTTTTCACCCCGCAAAGTATATTTGTTCAAATTTTATGTTTTATTTAATTTTTTGATCAAATGTCAAAAATTAATTTTATCTTATGTATCTTAAAAGTATCTCAAAAGAATCTTAAAAAATATCCCAGATATATAAAATAAGATAAGATACGATAAAAAAATATCTCAAATATATCTGAGATAATTCTTGAGATAGTATTTATTTTATCTCAGAAACTATTATCTATCTTCTATGTCGCGAATAATAGTTTCTACGTCACGTTAGAAACTGATCTATAATCAATAACTAACTGAGCATATTACATTTCTCAACTTTCGGAGAAGATACCTCAGAAATAAAATTAAAAAAAAAAAAAACAAAAACAAAAAAGAGCCGTAGAAATGTCTACTATTATTGTTATTATTATTAATTGCATATAATTCAGAAAAAGAATGTGTCTACAATTTTCGTAATTAATTTTATTATATTTGGTTTTAACATCATGGAAATGGATTAACTATTTGCAGATGGATGGATAATTATTTATGTATTATATTTATTTTTCGTTAATGTCTTAAAAGCAGACAAAGTTTCGATTTATGTGCTTATGTTGAATGGTGAGTGTTTAAACGATTTTTCTGCATCTTCTGATTACTAGGTTGGTTCGAAAATATTCTTTATTTTATTCCATAGACCTTTTATTTATATATTTTTAAAAGACTATTTTGCCTATTAAAGGCGAATGATCTATACGACACTTCTATTTTAGACTGACACATTTTTGCCAAAACGTCATGTAAATATTTTTCATACAAAAAATATAACCATAACTTTCATATCTGGCCATTATCTTGAAATGTATAGGCAGCTTTTTAAAATTGTCTAACTTCAAATTTTTCTCGTTAATTTTATTTAATTATCTCTTCTTCCTTTAAAAAATTCACAAAACTAAAAAATGAGAAAAGATTAAAAACGAAATTCAAAAAATAAATTAATTAATTAATGAAAACTGGCTTGGGCGCATTTAATAACTTTCCCGTAACCGAACACTTAACAATATTAAATAAATATTTATTTTCGAACCATCCCTACTGATATTATAGTCTTTATTATAATTAGAAAATCTCATTTGATTTTAAACGAATTAAAAACGAAAAAAAAAAAAAATCCGTGGGGTAAAACAGATGGTAAAAGCTACATATTTTATTTATATATCCGACAAAATCTTTGATTACCTGGGATTTCAAACCAATTAAAGTGAAATCTTCGAAAATTATCATTTGTTATTTTAATAGAGCGTTCTTATGAATTTTTGATGTATATGTTTTTTAAAAGTTGCTGTTTGATATGTCATTTTCTGGCATTTAAAGATTCAAATTTAAAATTTGATTTGCTTGATTTGCTTCATGTAATAGAGGCAATAATAAATATTTGCGTAAAGACTAAAGATGTAAAGCGGTAAAATGGAAATCGTAATCGTTAATAAGGGGACATCCATAAATTATGTAACGCGTTTGATATATATATATATATATATATATGGTTAATGGTTTTGTTACAGAATGTGACGTGATATGTATATCGGTCACAGACTTGCGTTACGTAACTTCGATTTATGTAAATTATTTACAACACTATTTAGTTCATATTCGAAATATCGTACATAATCCAATTAATACTACTATAATTGCATCATGCAATAATTTATCTGAAAAATGTCAAACAAAAATTAATTCGCAATAACGGGATATCAAACCAATGTGTTGTAAAAAAAAAAAAAAATTTTTTTTTAAACCATTTATTAACCATTGAATTTCCTCAATTAATGATTTTTTTTTTGTTTTGGGAAAGTTGAGAATTCCGTTACGTCACGAGATTGGTTTTGGGGGTTCAGGCATGCGTTACGGCTGTGTTACAGGATATATTATATTATGCTTAAAAAATGTCCATTTTTGCGTTACATAATTTATGGATGTCCCCTAAGTTAAATTTATCACTACTTATTATTTACTTGTTATATAAAGCTCTAATGCGTGCCACTCAATTCTTTATGATTTTAATGGAGAAATAAATATTTATTTATTTAACTTCAAATTGATAATATTTTTGTGAGTTCCATTAAGGCCATCTGTGTTCATTACAGTTTTTCACATATTTTTAATTTCGTAAAGTTTATGATATCATTTAAAACATTTTATTGCATTTAACCACTCAATATATATTTATATTTATATACTAATTAAAAGTTAAAGCACTCTTTGATGTTATCAAAGAGAGATATAAATAGCGATATGTAACCTGAACACAAAGAACCAATAAACAAATTTCTAAATTGACATCAAATATATCATCGAAGTTTGTTCATTCAACTTTAAGTTTTACAAGATTTCTATAAGCATCAGTGTCAGCCAGCATATAACGCATATAAGACTTTTATAATATTTATTTAAAATTGGTGATACTTGCGTATAAAAGAATTAAATTAAATTGAATACGTATTATAATTTCTTTGTCAGTGTCTGCTGTTATCGATTTGTTGAACATGTAGGTAGGGCTAGGTATGTGGTTATATATATTATATATATAATATATATATATATATGTGTTTTTTTATTATTATTTTATTAAGTAACTTAATTATAACTGTATCTAATATATTGAAGATAAGCAGCAAATATCATGAGGTTATTAGTTTGAAATTGAAGTACTATGATTTATTTGTGTGAATATTAAATTATATTGTAAGTAGCAGATCGTTTGTATTGTAATAAATATTTCTGTTCATAGAATTAATGTATATATTTATTATTTACATTTCCTACATAGACGCATAAATATAAAATAGGTAATTTATACTTCTACCTTAGCTATAAATCATATTATGTATTACGATTTACAACGAATGATCGACAAATTTTCATAATCAACCATTGACAGTGACAGTACAGAGTCGAGGTATCTATACACAATAAAATTCATTATATTACACTGCAACTGAATAAAGAATATTAACTATAAATTTACGTGTACAATATATAAGCTTATTATGTGGATTCTAACAAATATGAATAAGATTTTCTAATTATTATATGGAAAGGTCAGTTGTGCAAATTAAATCTATGAAGTCGAAAATGCTTTAATAGAGAAAATTTTAATTACATTTCAATTTATATACATTGGTAATTTTTATTTATTTACTGTTAAAGCAAGTAAATTCCAATTGACAAAAGTAAAATTTTTCATTTAATTTATATTCAATTTTTCTTACAAAATCTATTTAGTTTCTACATAAACTTTATAATTCTGCTTATTTTACATGTTTCACATGTTGTGCATATGAAATAAATTCGATCTTTTGAGTTTGATGCTATGGGATATTGGTGTACTC
Source organism: Catotricha subobsoleta (assembly GCA_011634745.2). Taxonomy (NCBI): domain Eukaryota; kingdom Metazoa; phylum Arthropoda; class Insecta; order Diptera; family Cecidomyiidae; genus Catotricha; species Catotricha subobsoleta. Next base: position 2,971 of record JAABKK020043915.1, on the reverse strand, counting down.
AAATATGTACTCGATATGCAGATCGAAAATTATATAAGTTATTAAAAAAAAAAAAAAAAAAAAAATATAGTCACTTTAACTCGCAAAACATCTATTCATGAAGAGTTTTTACTTATATTCTATCAGAACTCTTGCATTCAATATGTGTCATAAATGATTATTATTTTCGTGGTAGTACATTGTTCATTAATGGACCGTATTCTATGACCGTACTTAACGTTATTTCATTTTGTTTAATGTTATTGATACTTGTAAATTCTCTAAATTTATTATTATTTTATAGTAACAGATTTAAAAGCAAAATCGTGTGGTAAACCTTTTATATTTTCATTTATTTAGTAAAATTTATTATTTATTAAATTTTTATTTAAGCAATTAAAAATATTATATAGATATAGAGCAATCTATAGACTCTTCGGAGTCGTCCTTTCATTGAAATTGATTTTTTTTTAAATTATAAGCCTCAAGATATAAAAAATAACTAAAGTTATAGTACCGTTTCAGTCAAATTTAGCCGCGAAGTAAAAAAATCTGCTTAGCCGATTTTAAGCCAACTGCTGGGCTCACACCTCTGCTACCTGCCACCATCACGTTATTGTATATTATTAATTACACACTATTAAATGTTCTTTACATATAACATTCCCATTTACTTAGAAAAACGTGTTTTTATTATAGTATCACCTTGTCATAAAATAGAGCATATGCGTATGTGTACTCTTCATCATTATTATAATCATCACATTTTAAGATATATAATAAATGGAATTTACTACTATACCAAAACTAGTTTTTTAAGAATTACAATTTATTTGCCAAAATAAGTTCTGTACATTAATTATACTTATGTCGAGGATGTAAAAACACAACTTTTGGTATATTATGCACAGCTATCCGATATTTCTTGTAAAAGTTATGAACAAAAAAGAAAAGAGAAAAATTATAAAAAAGCATAACATCACGAAACACACTCCTTTTTAAACAGCTCCGATGTAGGATTCCGATAGCCGATGAATGATTACACATTAAAAAGTGGAGGCAAAAGTGGCGAAATCGCACGTTTTGTAACATAAAGAACGAAAATTAATTAACTTTTTAAAATATTGAAGTTGAATTTTGAAAAATTTGGTAGTATATATTTATATGTAAATAATTATTTGTATTTTCATAATATCCGGCGGGTATGCCGAATTGGCCGGATTTACCGAATCAACCGAATATCCGTTGCATCCCTAATTAATATTATTATTATTCATTTTATGCGTATGTCTATTTAATGAATGAATCACCACCAACTTAATAATTCAAGTTAGGTACGTTGGTATCAAAATACACATTTCTAGATAATCACGAAAAACTGTTTAGGATACTTTCACTCAGTATACAATTTAGACAATTTGCACAAATAATGTTTACAAAAAATTCATTTCACATTTTAATAAAAATATTTAAACAGTATGTTCGAACCTCTTATTTGATTCCAAAATATAAATGGATCAAAATGACCAAACTTTTTTTATGTTTTTTAATTTTAAATTAAAGTTTTGTGGTTTTTATATTGTTTATTAGTTTTGAGATTTTTTTAATATAGAAAAAAATAATATTCTTATACAAGAGAAAATTAAGAATGATGTCATACAAGGGTATTTGGTAAATATTTGCGAAAGTTATGGTTATAGTGATGATAATGAGAATTCACAACTATAACAATTACTGATCAAATATCGTTGAGATCAATAGAAATTGGCCAATTTTAATTTTATTATTGTTTTTACTTTTGTAAAAATACTGCTCTCCCCTTAAATCTTAAAAAACACACAAAACATAAAATTAAAAAAAAAAAATTTGACCATTTGAATTCATTTAGAAAATATTCCGCAGCGGAGCATTTTGAAATACAATAACAATAAGATGTAATTTTCGATATGTTGCACACACACATGTAATTATGCTTTCAATTATAAAAACTATAAAAAGAAATCAAAAAATTATAAGAAATATCTATTTATTATGTTTATGACATCACACAATTTAACATCATAACTGTTATGCTTTAGACGTAATATAAAAACTCATTAGAATTTTTTATACATAGGTGTAATATTAAATATAGGAGAGCTATAAAATATGTACAAAAATATACTCAGAATTTTTTTAGTTTTATGAAGGTGATGATGACGAAACAACCAAAAATGTACCTGATGTTTGAAGTGTGAAATAACTGTTATTAAAATATATTCATAAAATAGGTTACGTGTGAGTATTTCACACATGATGTATTTATTATACGTAATAGAAGAATATAATCATCATATAAAAGTGCCTTGCCATGTTCAATGACAAACAAAAATTAAAATGACGAAAAATACGCTCGTTTTGTTTTGTTTTGTTAAAATGATATTTCTGGAATTTCTTTATTGCGCATTGCGTATTATCGTTAACATGAAAATATAGAATATTTTACTTATAGATTAGCTCTGAGTTTCAGTGTTAAGTAAGCAAACCCAGCAAACATTTAATGTCTCCTACGTGTCTTCAAGATATTGTGTCTGAGACATTGATATTTAGATATATTCAAGACATGGTACTAGAGTCTGGAATTGATATTGATGTTTTAAAGACATTGCAGAGAGAAAAAAAAACATAGCAAGTTTTACCATTATAATGGCCATTTATAGTTATACCTGAAGATACCTTGAATTCTGTTCAACTCAAAGGATAATATCAACTTGCACAAAAAAATCGGTATTACAACGCCAGGGGATGGTAGTGTGGAAACGTTTCAAGGAAATGTTTGCCATTGAAATTTCCAAAAATTAAAAAAACAAGCTGCCAACTCCATTGGTACAACACTTCATTTTTCGTAATTATAAATTACATATACTAGAGTGGTTCAAATTTCGAATAACTTTCAACATCCTTTCACATCATCATGTATCTTACTCTAAGTTATTATCATCATTTCTATCTA
>JAABKK020043892.1:0-41261 GCA_011634745.2 Catotricha subobsoleta | reverse complement strand
AATCGATTGCTGAACGATTTTGACTATGGTTACGATCGTTTACGTCGTATACGATGGTCATTGTAGCAGTACATTAATACTAGAAATAATGAAAATACATCTTATTTTTAATTTAAAAGAAAAAAAACAAAAAAATAATAATTTCCTAACGCCATATTCTGTAATCTGACACACTGAAAAAGATCTGAACTACACCAGCATAATATTTTCTGATATTTAATTTAAAATGGTCGATAAAAATCTTGGAAATCAAATAAAAATACTTAATGGAAGTACGAGCAAAATTGCTTAAAATTTTGTTTAAAATTAATTAAAATAAGTTTAAAAAAAATATTTACAGAAAAAATTCAATCCTAACGTTTTTAAAACCACACATTCTACTCTCTTGATTACTCTTTGATGGATAATCTACTACTACAATGTCTCAATACATTTATTCGTATACGTATTTTTTGTCAGTCGGCCGGTCGAGGTAAAACAAGCAATCTAAAATTAAACGGATAGTAATAATAGACAGAAGGTAGAAGGCGGACTGGCTGCTCAATACTTTTCTGGTCGAAAATGTCTTTTTTTTTGCTTTGAAAGTGCGTTTATTTTATAAAAAAAAGACGATTTTTTTTATCATACAATATTCATTTTTAATATTTTGTACAATTCGACAATCTTGCAATCATTTAAATGTTTTAGTGACATTTATATCTAATATTGTATTTTATTTAAAATATCATATTTTATTTACGTGCTTGTGCAACAAAGGTGCGTTTAATTTTTTATTATTAAATTATGATTGTTATGTAATGAGTGTACGATTGCATTATAAAACATATAATAGTAGTAAAAGTGAACAATAATTACTAATAATTATTCTACAGTCTACATAGCTAAAATATTACATTTTCTAGTACATATAACAAAAATCAATAAGACGTTGCATTTGCAGTGTCTGTGAACTTCATTAGTTTTGTTTTTGTTTTTTTTTTTTTTTTTGGTTTAAATTGTTGGGTTAATTTTATATCAAAAATATTTTTTGCTCAAAAAAGAAAAAAAAAACAAAATTTGCTAGCTATGATATCTTATAAGACACCATCACCAATATTTACAGATATACTTACAGGTTCTTTAAATATTCTTACATGTAGTTAGATAGTCATTTTCGTGTATAGTTAGGTACTTTCACGAAATCTGAAATAAATATAACTAGACCCGAGTATATACAATGTTGCGTTACTTTTATGAATAGAATATCATGTAAATATACATTATGCCGGCGAATATGCTCACACCATACATACAAACTATAATATCACATGAAGTTCAATTCATTAAGTTGTTATTTTTGTACCGAACACAATTCTAATAATATGGTAAATGCTGCTAATTAAATTGTCAGCAAATCACTTGGAATTAATTCTAAATTATTCCATTGATTTTTTTTTATTATTATTATCATATAAATTGGCAATTTTTTTAAGTATTATCCACCACGTATTTTTTGGAATTAACATTATATATTATTGGTCTCATCAGCATGCATTAAAACTAGAAATATTGTATTATGTTACATTAAATAATCAACAGCAATAATTTGCTCCATTTGAATACACCAATCACCAATCCTTATCAGAAGACCCTATAAAAGTATGATTTTTTAAAAAAAAATTCATGCTTCATTTCATGTAAATGGCTATCTTTATTTTTGATTTATTATGTGCGATAAATAACAGACTATCAAAATAAGGAGGCCGATTACCTCTGTTAAGACAGTCAAGTTTTTGTAAAATCACATTTCTACCTATAATTTTTTTAATCTTACACATTATCAATTCCATTCATTTAAAAAAATTAAAAAAATGATTGTGCTTATGCTATCTTTTAATAGAAAATTATTTATTTGCAAATATTTCGCTGTGAAATTTTGTCATTTCTAGTTATTTTAAATTACATCAGTCTCAATCAGAAAAATAGTTTATTTTCAATTAAAACGGAAAAAAAATATTATTTTTTGGCAACCTTTCAGAATGTCTGTCTAGATGTAGAATGTTGTTTTAGTTCTCGTATGTTATACTTAGTTTATATAATAAAGTGCTTGACGTTCACGCAAAATTTTAATACATTTTCTTGTGTCAATAGATTTATAGAAAAAAAGCAATGATAAAAAAAAAATCAAATATTCTTCTAAGACAAAAGGCGGGTTTTAAAGAATTTCTAAATTAACGATTTTTTTTGTTTATGATACAAAAAAGAAAATTATTTTCAAGCTTGAAAAAAAAAAACAATAAATATTTTTTTTTACTTTCAGACCTTACACGAAACAAAATTAAATAGTAAATCTGTTAGTAGGTAAAATACCTAGAATTTTAAGCAAAAGACACAAAGCCAAACTTTCAGAATGGATCCCGAAGCATTTTTAGATATGGCCAATCAGGTCATTAAACTAAAAATGTTTCCATATTTTGACATAGCACACAGTTTATTATGTGCTTTAGCCGTACGTGAAGATTTAGGTGTGGGTGCACAAGCATTTTCAAGAAAACATCCATTAGCCTGTTGGCTATCAACAATGCTAATGATTTTTGCTGGTGGCATGGTTGCTAATGGCCTTTTAGGTGAACCAATATTGGCACCATTAAAAAATTCCCCACAACTTCTAGTCGCCACTATTGTTTGGTATATCGTATTTTATACACCGTTCGATATTGGCTATAAAATTGGTAAATTTTTACCCGTTAAAGTTGTAGCGAGCGCTATGAAAGAGATTTATCGTTGCAAAAAGGTATTTAAGAATATGGGAAATATATTTCATTTGTGATCGTTTCATTCAAATTAAACAATATTACCAAATCTATTAGATTCACGATGGTGTAACACACGCTGCTAAATTATATCCAAATGCTTATATTATAATGATCATAATTGGTACGCTTAAAGGTAATGGTGCTGGATTTACTAAATTAATTGAACGTTTGATACGTGGTGCTTGGACACCAACAGCCATGGAATTCATGCAACCAACATTGTAAGAAACTTATAGTACAAATAAAATTATTTCGTTAATTTAAAAAAAAAAAAAAAATAGAAACTAAAAAAAAATATATTTATTTCTTATTTGCAGTTACACAAAAGCCTCTGTTGTTGCTTCAATTATATTTGTATTGGATAAAAAGACTGATCTCATATCAGCACCACATGCCTTAGTTTATTTTGGCATTGTAATATTTTTGGTATATTTCAAATTGTCATCAATTTTATTGGGAATTCATGATCCATTTGTACCATTTGAAAATTTATTCTGTGCCCTATTTTTGGGCGGAATTTGGGACAGTTTCGCTAAGTTATTAGGACGCGGTCAAGCTAAAGAAGAGCCGAAAGACCTAAAAAAAACTAATTGATTCAGTGATGATTGCGTTTGGCAGAACAAATTACTTTCTAAATATATTGACTATATATCAATAATGATGCAACTAATTTAAGATATATTTCCACCAAAAACCAAACCTTTTTTTTTTGTTGTTAATTTAAGTTATATATTTCTAGTCATTTCATTATTTATTTATTTATTTTTACTTATTGATTTAATAGTAAACTATATTTTCTTTCATTAAAAAGAATATTCTATTAATTTAAATATATTCTGTTGATATTAAAACACTATGTGGGTGGTGTTTTAATATTGTATTCACAATATTTTTATTATTCGTATTATTTATTTCAAGTATTTTGTTAATTGACAAAAATTAACTTCATCAATAATAACAGAAACAAAATTATTTGACAATTTGTTTTCAAATTTATATGTTTAAAAAAAAAAATGTTCGATGTGCAAATTTAAATATTTTTTAAATACAAATGGTTTCTTTTTTAAAAATAAAAATGTGTTTTCCTAGTAAATAAAGTGATAAAAAAAGAAGAAAATTTGAAGTCTGTAAATAAATCAAAGTGAAACACTTACTAATTGTGTAATTCAATTTATTATTTTTGTAGACACCATTGAAATTATGGTGGATAGATTTTCTTTTCATACCATGGTTTTTTAATTGCATTTCGCCCCCTATACAACGTGCAGATAGATAGAAACTATAGCAGATAGTGAATCTTCGATGTGCTGCAAGTCTTCGAAATTGTTAAACTGACAATGTTTACAAGCTGTGTAAGTAATGTTCGTATCATTACAAATATTTATATTTCTGTATTGTTAGTTAGTTAGAGTTTCAATGCTTTTCAAATAATATATTGGATATTTGTAGTTAGTTTGTAATTTGGAAGTTATCCGATTTTGAAAATTAGTTTTTTTGTTGAAATTTGAAACTTGATAACTACGAATTTCCAATGTATAATTTGAGAGGCATTGACTTACTCTATCTATCTGATAATACAGAAATATAATTATTTGTAACAGTACGAAATTCCACTACAGGAATTCTAACTGTGTGAGTGTAGTAAGTGAGTGTGAGCCACCCATTTATGAGAAATATTCTCATAGCAGCCACATATTAATTATTTTAACTCCGTGAATGCATTCCCCATAAATAAATGGTTCAACTAAAGGAAACTATGGTATAGAAGGTATGAAAAAAAAAATAGATCCACTCTAATGCAAATTCATCGAAATTTCTGAAATATTTTCCTGAAAAATATTTGTTTTATATTTGTAGCGAATGCATTACAAAAACTACTTTATCCTAAATAAGATTTTTCATTTATCGTATATATACCAAATAAAGTTGCAGAAAACTAAACATCATTACCATCGCTATAATAAATTCATTTAACTATACGTTAAAACGTATTATTAAAGTAAGCATAAATTTATACGGAGAGAGAAAAATATTACGAATATGTTAAGAGAATAATATTAAATTTGCTGTTGTAAGTAATATAAAGTTTAAACATTTTTTTAAAGAATTTTCTGTTTTATATTAAAGCATTTGTAACTTTGTTTTATCGAATTATTAAACGAAAAATTCCATTTTATAATGTAATTGTTTTTCGTGTTTCAATACAAAAGCATAAACAATATTTATTTATTTTTTGTTGTTGTTCTTGGTTGCTGTTCTTTATTTGTTGTATTTCATCGAAAAGTAAACAAAACAAAACAAAACTTGTAAGTGCGTTATTATAATTTCATATTATAAAATATAATAATTTTTGTTCTAGTTTGAGAAATATTGAAATACTTAATATTGCAATACTTAAATTCTACAGTGTTTTCATAGTTTAGCATTATAAAAGTTTTAGTGTTCGTTAACAAATGCACTATTATATAACATAAAATATTTATTGTTTTGAATATTATTATTTGAATTTTCATACCACGCGCTTTGTTTCCTTTTTATTTGCATAAAAGCTTATATATTTTTAGTATTAACGTAAAAGCATCTTTTATGGAAACATTTAAAATGAAATAATACTTACACGATATGGTCCTAAGTCATTTACAACACATGTAAATGAAATATCACGTCCTTGGGTCACAGTTAAATTATCTAATGGTGCTAAGAATTCTGGCATTAATTCTATTTGTTGGTTATGACCTGAACAAATGAATAATGAACAGAGAATTAAGAAGATATGGACATTTTTATGTACATATATTTTTAAATTGATAATATATTGTGTTTTTAAAAACTAATTAACTTACCTTGAACAAATATAACCGTTATTAGTATTTGAAGTAAGATTTTTAAGAAAAATTTCTTAAAGAATTCAATGTTAGCCATAGTTGGATGTTTATCTGAAAATAATAATAATATTTTATGTTAGTCCAATTATTTATTAATAAAATAGAATCATACATTTTATCGTTTTCTATTAATGAAAATATTTGATTAATGATATTATGCGTCGATGTATAAGTACTTGAGCTAATAATGAAATGGAAGTATTAATTAATTTTTATGAAGTAAGTCTTTTTTTTTACTAAATATACATATTATTCGGAATGAAATAAATTTAACATAAGAACAAAGTAACGCAAAGTAAATATTTAATTAATAAATAATAAAAAAAAAAGAAAGAAATACATTTACTTTGACTTTGATGATCTGTTTAGCATAATTAATTTAAGTGTATAATATTAAAGAGATATATTTAGGTATGTGCTATGTAATATCGTAGTTAAAAGGTATTATTTTTTTATATTTTTTTTCAGATCAGTAAAGTTGGTTTTTTTTTTTTGTTAAAATTAAGGAATTTATGTGATTTCCTTTGTGTTTCATGAACAATTGTTTTTTTTATTTACAGAACAGCCATATTTCAGATCCCAAAATATTGCAGTGGAGCTATTTTTAAAAAATCTTGGTTGTGGTTTCTTGTCAATTATTTAAATATTTGTTGTAGAGTTTTTTTTTGTCAAATCGGAGTGATTAAAGAACTCATGTTATAATCATATTGATAAATTTAGATGTTTAATTAATTATTTGATTACTGATTATTACAATATTTAAAACATTTAATTTTGTTTTTTAGACTTCAAATTCAGAAATTTTTGAGATTTTCATTTTGTTACTTAAATAGCAAAGCCTAAATAAAGGATTAATAATTATATTTGGATTGGCAATGTTGGTGAGTGCAATGGTTTTGAACGGTCTTTTATGTACTGCAAAAATGTAAAACAAGAATTCGTTTGAATTAATATTTGATGAAAAAATTGAAATTTCAAATAATACCCTAAGAAAAAAGCTTATTTCAATTTCTGTGAATATTAAATTTCTATAAATGAATAAGAATTGTTAGCAATTAAAACTCACGAATTACACTTTATATTTTCTGTGCAAAATTTCGCAATTAGCGAATTTTGATTCCTGATTTGGCTTATACATGTATGATTCATATAATATCAATATGAGAAAGGAAGTTTTTAAGCTAAATTATATTTTCTAATGAAATTGATTAATAAATCCAATACATAGAAATTTCTATAAATATAAAATAGAGAAAAAAAATACCAGGAATCGCAACCATTTAAATTAAACCTAGAATTCTTCAATGACTTCAAAATTCCCGCAATTTTTACTTTTTGAACATTACCGCAATCCATACTTATTGAACATTTCCAAAAATATGTAACTCTTGAATTTTTAATTGAACACCTAATTGTTATTAATTAATGAAGAAAAAGTTGTCTAGAAAGTTATTAAAACAAAAAGGGAAATATTTCATTAGTAATCGAAGCGAATATCGAATAATAATTCGGATACAATAATATAAAAAGGAAAAGAAAATATTGAGAAAAGTAAACTAATTGACATAAATTTTCAATTGTATTCGTTCTTTGTCTATAGGTTCGTTTAAAGGTTTATTTCTTTTAATTAAGTAATATCGTTTTTTTAATTTGATTGAAAATTTATTTATTCTGCGATGGACGGCATTATTATATACAATATACATATAGCGTCGTTAACTTTTATACAAAAATACGATGCGAGGAAGAATATATTTATGATCAAAGGAAAAAAAAAAGTTATGTTGTCCTTGTGATTTATATGATGTCGATTTTCTTCATAATAAATTTCATTTCATGTTTAAAAAAATTAAACATAAATGTCAATCGTTTGGAAAATAGAAAATGTGAATAGTTTCTTTTTATATGAAAGCATTAGTCAATAAAGTAAAGGTATGTATCAGTGTGTAAAGATTTATATTGTTGATATGGGAGATATACATAGAATGTGCGCAACCGATATGAAACGTGAATTTTTAAAGAATTTAAGCAATGAGAATTGACTATGAATAAACATCGTTTTAAAACGAAGATTTATGCATATTTAAAAGGGGATTACAGACACGGACAAGTAACAACTAATAAGGAATAAGGACAGATTAGCATACAAAAACCTACAAAACAGATTTAAGACAATTTTATTGTAACAACTAACAACATATGAGTGAGGTAGTGTCGCCTTGAATCTACGTGTGGCAATATTAGTGAAAATATGGATTTAGAAAAACAATGATAGAAAATCAATTTTCTCTGTTCTCACTATTTGTAATGCCTAAAATTAAAAAAAAATTAAAATGCCGAAATTTTTAAAAAGTGAATAAAGATAATATTTATATTCAAAAAATTCAGCTTTCGCTTTTTAGAACTGACAAAAGGTCCCAAAGCTGACTCTTATTTTATGTCCTGTTTTATATTATATTAATCAATTAACATCAAAAGGTTGTTAAAAAAAAAAAAAAAAAAAATTTAAAATAAACAAAACATATATTTTTTTCCTAAATTTGAAAAAAATGTTATTTAAAATAAAAGACCCGTAAATTACTATTATGTATAAAAAATTATGATTTCTTTTATTATGAAATGAAAATTAAGATAAAACAAATTAAATATTAGAAGATAGTCTCTTTTAATTCAGAGTACAATCGATTTTAAATATACTGTGCAGTTAATAAAGTGTAATCTGAATCATACTCTGAGTTTTCTTTATCATTCAATCTCTGATTAATACCCAGCCTTTAAAAGCGAAATTTTCCTAAACTTTACAAACAAAACTGCCTTTTTCTATCAAATTTAACTCTTTCTAATTTACTAATTTTTGATTTTTCTGTTTTACAAACTCCTAACGGGAAATTAACTATAAAAAAAAGAAGAAAAACAGAAACAATTCCAATTTATCATCGAACACCAACTAACCACATTTCACACTTATTTAAATGAAATACCTATACCTATTACCTATTACCTATTCCATGTTACCAATATTATTTAATGGGAGCAAGCCGCAATATTCCAATGCAAATATTTAAAAAAAAAAAACTGTGTTTGTTTTTTGCTTTAATTTAAACAGCACACATGGCAGTTTATAATATCAAAACACCTACTATTTTTATCCTATAAATTGATAAACATATACCTCTATAGGTATGTAAAAACAAAGCAAAAGTTTTGTGTGAAAAAACTAATATCTAGTACTTTTTAGACTTTTATTACTTTAATATATACTAAAAACTTTTTTAAATTGCTTAAAATGTTTTCGAACTTTAAATATTTGTTTTTTTTTTTTTTTGTAAATGATAGTGTGTACCTCTGTCTATTCATATACAATCCAAAAAAAACATACCGGAAACAAAAACGCCACACGTTAAATATACCAAAGAAAAAAAAACCATCAGCAATATTATCACATGTTTTCTAGCATAGGTATATAATATATAATACGTTCACGTGCAATACAAATAGTCACAGTCAGTCAATATATTATGATCTTTCATCTAGCTAAACCATTTTAGGTGATATAGGACTTTTTCGTCTATATTATTATTATTATTATTATTATTATTATATATTTTACAAAATAATTTTCCAATAATCTGAAATTGTTCCAGTAGCTTTATGGTGGGTTAAAGCCAACCCGAAAACAAAACTTGATTGATGGCCTTTTGAAAATACTATTAAGTAATAATATAAATAGCGTTCAGTAGAATAACGTTCAGTTTTTGGGCGGAAAAAGTAACGTTTCCATCAAAGATAAAGGCATCCCTTTAAAATATGGGTAACATAAATAATAAATGAAGAAGATTTAATTTATTTGTTTTATTTATATACAATTTGTGTATTTTGTTATTTAGTATATATATATTTTTTTTTTGTGTGTGTTTTTCTTTGGTTTTAATTAATAATGTGTTGGAGTAAAGCATTTGAAAGATATTCGCAAACGCAATCACATTAATTGCGAATTTATCAAAATATTTACATTTCAGAGGTTCATATATAAATTATATAATAATTATTAATGACAAAATTAAATGAACCAAATAAATAAACGTATACAATTTTGTGCATGTGTTTGTGTGTAAAAAACTGTCTAGATAATAATAATAATGAGGTAAAATAGGTTAAGGGAGGTCGTGTTAATTTACAGCTCAATAAAAACAGTTTAACTATTATAATTAATAGCGAAATAAACTTACATAAACATTCAGTCCTTAAAAGAATTTTTGAAGTAAATAACTATTATTTAGGATAAACAACAGCACAATAATAATTTCAAGTAAAATATATATAGTCGTTAATAACGTTATTATCTACCATGAGGCAAAACTATTTAGAAGAGAAATGTTTATCTCCATTTAAAATATAAACTAAACATGAAATTTATATTTTACGTTATTTATCATATATTTTCACATATATTATATTCACAAATATTGAACTCTTTAAAATTTAATATTTTATAAAAATGAAAAAAAAAAAAACACTTTAAAAATTATAATTTTAAATAACTATACACATAATTTCATTAAAGAAAAAAAAAATCGACATGAAATGTTCGATTTTTTTTTTTTTTTTATAGATTCAATTAATTTTCATTCAAAAACCACAATAAATTTAAAAAATTTAAAAACAATAAAACACAGCTATTTTGATTGGTGTATAATTATTTTCACATTTTTATTTCAATTTTCCAATTTAATTTCTTTTTAATATTTATGTTTGCTGTCAATATAAATATAAATCATTTATAAAATAAAAACGCTATCACTCTATTTACATGACTGGCATAGAATTTTTACGTAAAATCATATCAAAACACGATGGAAAGGATCAAATATAAAACGTTCCACTTTAATCAAAGGTTAAATAGTAACTGTAGCGATAAGTATTTATCTCGTTTCATATCGAATATTCGTTCTGTAACAAAAATTCATAGAAAATAAAGCATATATATATACCCAATATTTTCTAAGTGTTTGTAACTAGAAGAAAAAATAAAATAAAATGAGACAAATAAACAGATTTTTCCTATTCCTTAAAATCTATTGGAAAAACGGAGAAAGAATATTTTCTCACAAATACAAATAGAATGTAAAAATCTATTGGCATTCGAATAACGGATAGAAACATTTTTTGGTGAGAGAGAAAAATAATATGTATTTTCAATTTTCATAATACACAAAATAGAAAGAGGGTCTTTTTACCATTTTATGTTTATGGTGCATGAATGGTATGGAATGAAAATGAGCGAAAATTATACGCTAGACAATATCCGAAATGAGCACTCTAGTTCACTATGTGTTTGTTGTTATTAAAGAGTATTTATTAGTGGGATTATTTTGAGAAAAAGGGTTATAAACATAACAACTATAGATTTGGCATTGTATAATGCGTATAATATGTTATTTGTTGTGTATATGAATTCATTTGTACTGTGCAGAGTAATATTGCGGTAATACCTTCATGATATGGAAAATACAGAGAAAAGAAAACAGAAAATAAAAAAAAAAAAAAATAAAGAATGGTAGAAGAATATAATCAAAGCCCGTATAATAATGTATTTGGTAAAACTGATGATAAAACTATAGGTACTCATAGACTCGTACCTACCATAATATATAGGTGGAATGATGGGTTGAATGGGAGGTATAAGAGGTGATGGGAAAAAGAGATTATGCATATCTATACAATCATATGTTATGTTTCAACGGTTTTACAACCAAAAATTAATCGTATATCATTAAGGAAATTTATTTTTAGTATCTATGAATGTGGATAATGGCACATAGTGTAGATTTGTTGTTAACATTTTCTTTTAATTAATTTAATTTTAATGCTATGTAATTAATATTTATTTTATTTTCAATATATTTAAAATGAAAATAGTTTTGTGAAATTTTCCTATTTTCCATCATTTCAGAGTGTTTTCACTTCTGTTCTTTTTATAATTGTGTATGAAACTGAAACAGTTACAAGAAATGAGTTAACTAAATTGACTATACTTACGCTTAAAAAGTAAAAGAAAGAAAAGAAGAAAAAAAAAATACTGGAAGATAGGAATTTCGGCGAAATGTTAAAACTATTTGAAACTCATAAAAGTTGTATTAATTTGAACAATGAAAGTTTTCTTTAGCCCATTTGCTCATTTAATACATAAGCTTTATCTATATTGTATTTCTACAGTTATAATTTGTAGATCGTTTTTATTGCTTGAATGTTTGAATGTAAATAATTACAATATTTTAATGGATTGGTATTAGAGTAAATAGTTTTAATTATTTTGTTGTTCGAGTAAGTGAAAATAGTATTAAGTAGATGAATAATATTCAAGTTTTTAAGTTGTAAAGCTCATCAATAAACTAATAATTTAGGTCATGTTGTTATTCGGGCGGTGGCCCGTAAAATATATTATTTATTATATTAATTGGGTGATCGTCAGTATTAATATCAATTATTAATACAGGCTATATTATTGTCGATAGCCTATATTTTTAATTGATATTAAATTTCTGGTTGGGTTTCATACGTAAATTAAGAAGCAAATATATCAAATAAATTTGTTTTTCTATTTATTTAAATATTTTCATTTAATTTGTTTATTTATTATATTGTGATTGATTTGTCGCCACATCAAAGGCCAAAATAGCTTTATTTTTATTTAAATTTTGAAGATATAGCTTACTATAACATACTTTAATGTATTTCAATAAATTTGCTTTCAGATTTAAAATGCAGCTTCACAACATTTATCCTACCGACTATAAAACGTATTCATACTTCATAATTAAATTTTATACACTACTCGTTTTAATATACTTACTTATTAAACATGTTCTATTTTATATGTATAATAGAAATATTACTTTCCGAGTCTTGAACAGAAATTTTAAGACATCATAAACATATAGAAAAGGATGAATATTAATGGAAATATTAGACGTTTATTATGTTATAACTAAATTCTAACTATATATCTGTGTATATTAATGATACACAGAGATACTCATTTAAATTCTATTCACTATTATTTCACATGTTTTTGCCATTGTTTGCATAAAATTATTTCACATTGCAATTTGAAACTTTAAACATTGAACATTGAATGTAACTGAATTATGATAAAAGAGCAAGTGATGGACATATTTAATTGAGATTCTAATAACTCTATTAAAATATATGTTATAATTAAAGATAATATGACGTTAACTTATCATTCGAATCGTTATTCCCTTGTTTTTCATTCAATATAAAAGGAAGCGCTACTATCAATGATTTAGTTTAACTTTATTGTAAAAAAAAAAAATAATTGTGTTAGCAAATAAACAGGCATAAATAATTGGTAATGAAGACAAGGTGGACCACTTCTTAGTATAAATGACATACTAGCAACGAATTAATTTCGAAATATTCCAAAAAAACGAAGTTAATAAAATTTTAGAGAAATGATTTTTTTTTTCTTAATATCTCACAAAATCTACGGCCAATTTTTTGATCCCTCTACCAATTACATTTTCAATTTCAATACAACACAGACACAATGCCAAATCCAATAAATTAATATTGTTCTATGTAAATTTGTAATGAATACAAATGAACACAATTTGCATTATTCGTTGCATTGTTTTTCGAAAGCTATTGATTTGTATGAACAAAAAGTCGTTGAACAACACAAAATTAAATGTGTTTTGATTTAATTGATTAAACATTCTATGAGATTGAATCAAAGGGATTGAAATCAGTTACTGACTATTATACAAATACGACAAACAGTTTCACCAGAAATCGTTTTACCTTTTTAATATTTTCTTAATTATTTTTTATGTATTTTAAATTATTAAGGTGGAAAATTTTAAAAATATTTTTACGTTTATTTTTTTTTTTTAAATATGATATCTGATTTACACAAACTTTCTAATTTATATTTCAAGTTAACTAAATTTCACGAGAAAAACAGTAAATTAACTGGCGAATATAAAATTTAAAGGAAATTGAATATCATATTTACTTTTATACTTAATGCATTGTCTCTTTAAATTTGTATTCGCTACTTACAGTATTAAAATAATAATAATATTCGTGCTGTTATGTTGATAGGTTCTATTACACAGAGAAGAATATTAAGTTATATACGGGTATAACTTATTTATTTAATATCTATGGAAAAATATTGCAAAAGTTGCATTTCACAATATTCTATATACATTATTTATATATATATATATATAAATAATATCATCAGCATAGAGCCGCCATGAGCATGACTTTGAGTTAATATCATGATGTCAAAGTTTTCACACAGTTTTCGTCTTGCTTGTGATAATAAATATAAAAATTAAAAAGTTTCGAGACATGTCACACAGCATTTATTTGCGTTATTTTCTGTATCTTTTTCTTTATATACTTTTTTTTGTTTTTTTGGTTTATGGTCGGAGTTTTTTTATATATTTATTATTACGTTTGGGTTGAAAGGAAAACATATTATTTTGTAAATTTAGATAGAGACTGGTGCTTCCTAATTAGAAAGTTTATAAAAATTAAATTATAGAAATAAATTCAAAACTAAAATACTTTCATGAAATTTTTAACTTAATTTTGTAATTTTGAGAAATTAGCATAGATATAAATGCAACATTTTTTAATACTCTGTATATTTTTTTTTAGCACAGTATACGAATATATTATAATGAATGATTTAAGTTAAATTATAGAAATGAAGAATTATAATCATTAACATTGGCCTGAACAGAAGTTAAAAAACTATTATTTTTCGATTATTGATGTTCTTCATTTAATACTTAACATCTCAAAGATTATAATCACATTCACAATACCCTTTAATCGCAACGATCATCAAATCTATATTTTTACAAACTCGTAATTCGTAGCGTCCCAAAAAAAAATTCATTTTATTTTTATTTGCATTTGTGCTAACTATTCACCATTTAGCGTTTAAAGGGTGTAGGAATTATTTGTTCATACTTATGCCAATTATCTCAATTGAACTCAAACACGTACAACATTGTAGCAAATGAAAAAAAAATAAATAATAAGAAAGAAAGAAAAAAGCTCATATAAATCTGAACCTTTCATGTATAATTGGATCGATTTTATTTCGATAAAAACCCATAAAATCAAAAAGTTTCACTATAAAATCTCTGTATATAGATAATATAAAGCGAAAACGGTTTAATCTCAAATCGAAATCATAAAATCGGATTTTCCCATTTCAAAATCAACATAGCAAATTAGTGTATTACACCTGTTGATTTTTCCCCTTTTTCTCGCCGACGGCGTACATATTGGCTGCATGAATAAATGTTATCCATTTCATTTATATACGTCGCTACAGATATAAATATAACTCAAAATGTAAGTAGTTATATATTATAACATAAATATAAAACTCAGTTCAAATTCAGGTTAACGCGTATAACTATATAGCATTTGCTATACAATCTACTAGGGAAATGTTTATACAATTTAGTAATATTGCGCTACGTTATTCATCCATCCCATGAACACAAATATATAACTGGTTGTATAATATTAAATAATATTTTATATAAACTGTGAATGGTATAATTCGTGATTCGTTTTAAAGTCATTTATGCAGCATGGCTTTTTCTATTTTCTACTTAGCTCACAAATTAAATTTAAAGTAAACCAATTTAATATTGTGGTGGATTTCGAAAAATAAATTCATATTTTTTCTGTACATAGAATCCCGTACAGCTCCATAGGTAGGTATTAATATATAATAATAACAAACAACAACGAAAAAAAAATGACCATTTCGATAAGGTCATAAATCATTAGAAATTATAGTACTGCCATTGTCGACGATATAACAAAAAAAAAAAACACCTATACTGGCTGGGCTGGTTGGATGGTATGTTATAGCTTGTGAAATGGTTGTACTCGTATTAAAAAGCACAACGATTTATGACAAGAGTCGTCTGTGTCTGTTCGTTTGGCGGGAATTTTATGTTTTTTAATATGAGAATTTATGTTTATGCAAAATATATTTCAGCATAATCAAAATATATAAATTATTTTATTAAAAATATTATTATGTATACCGAAAATATAATAACAACAGAAATATTGATCGAACTCGAATCATGCCGTTTTACTAAATGGTAATTTGTTGTTTTTTTTTTTATTTTTGCGGTTTTGTGTTTTGTTAAACAGACTAAAAAATTAATTTAAATTGTTACTTGTTGGAAGTGGTTTTTAAATTATTTTTAACCTGAAATTAACATAAAGTATGAATAAATAGAAAAATAAAATATGAAGAAAACATACAGTTAGACAGAAGAAGAAAATGCATATTACAAATTATTATTATACACGACATCATAAATTTTTAACAGCTTTAATTTAAAGATTCATTTATTTCGTTGATTATGCAAACTTCTCTGACCAAAAATTTATTTTTGTTAAATTTTCTTAGATTTATGATAACCTCTGAATGAGATGATAACAAATACAACTAATCATTTGCCAACAATCACTTTTCAGTAATTCACAATACGCCATATAGTCTGTTAGATGTTAAGCTTTTTGTTTGTCTGCTGTACATGTTTAAGTATAATTTTACAGTTTATGTAACCGAAAGCAAAATTTTGTCTATTGAATGATAATCGTGTTTCCGGGAAATATTTATAGAAATAAAAATATATACAGGCTGGTTGCTTCAGTTGTGTTTTTATACATTTGTTTTTTCTTTTGTTCCAAAACTTTTATGTAGACATGTAAAATTTTATAAAATTTATATACGTTTCAGAAAAGTATAATTTATAAAAAAAATTGAATTTTAATTATCACACCAATGATAAATATCTCATAGTATTTAAATATATAATGAACACAATTAATCGTAATTTGAAAATTATGAAGAAATTATAAATGTATTTTAAAAATAACTATAATTTATCGAAACCGAAAAATATATAAATATATATATATATCATCACAAGTGCTTTTTTTATTTCGATAAGTAATGCATCATCTCCATAGCTAATTTTAGAGTAAGATTTATCAGTGTCAGATTCACTTAGCAGGTCATCTATATCGCTTGATTCAGAATCGAAATTGTCATATAATAAATATTTGTGGAGTTTGTCTTCACCCTCCAAGTAATATCCTATTAGCTGATTCAAAAAATTTGTTTAATGAATGATTTGTTAGCTCAATGGTTGATCAAAGTTTTAATGTTTGATTTTATAAATTTCGTAAATTTCATAAAATGAAATTTATAAATTTTCAACTTTACTTTTATGGTTGAGTAACTCGTGCATGGTGTATCGTATATGGATAAAAATTGTTTCTTGAAAAAACAAAACTTTCCTCCATTCAGGTTCGAGTCAAGCATAAAACAAAAAAAACAGAAGAAAAGAAAAGTGTATTGAAGTATCTGAACCACCCTGTATAGCTAATTAAATAATTTTCGTCGAAAGAATATTATAAGTAATTTCAAAGAAACCACTTATTCTTTGTATTGGACAAAGGCAACAACCTCATCCAATGAATAGAAAGATACAAATAAAAACAACCATGATTAGTGGTATTTGCAATTCACAAAATTATCAATTCATTTCATATTGGGATATCTAAAAAATTGACCATGAATTTCCTAAAAGTAACACTAGAATATAGAATTTTAAGCATGAAAATAATTTATTTGGTAAGTACAAAAGGATTTTTTTTTAATTTTAACTGAAAAATGAAATAATAATATGCTTATATGTATGTATATGGCATCTTGAATTATTTGTATCTGTAAACATCAAATTTATGCTATTATGTATTATCGCCCGATATAGAAATAGATTATTAGACAATTACAATCAGAAAATGTCTTATAATATAAAGAGTGAGTACTCTCCTTCTCCTATCAATAAGGAGTAAAACGCCGATAATTTCGGGAATAAAATACTGATTACGATCAGGTACAACAAAATAAATATGAAGTAATTCGAAAAATATTACTGAAGTTCAAGTTTTCCAGTAAAAGTAATTTAAATAAAAATCGCATTACAGTAAAACGTGCAATTATATAATTACTCTGAAAATGGTACTGAAGTACAATTTCAAGGAAGCACAAATATATACTTGCCCATACCTGATTATGAATATGCCGATATGATCATACATATATAATGGAATAATTCCTTAAGATACTCTCGCTAGCTTACGGACTAAATGACACATGCTAATTTACTAGATAGAGTTTATTGAACTGATTGAACTATGTTTAGAAAATTAATGATAATTGGTTTTTGAAAATAGAAAAGAAAATTTGATACAATTTGCTATGATTAAATTGAGAGACTATACCTATAGCGTGCTGAATAATAATCAATAATTTTAAATTAACTTTTTAATAAATCCAAAATTATAATTATTAATTCATTTCTCGTAATCTCAAACAAGATCAATTCAAGTAAACACGTCCATTTTAACAAATAAGTACGTATATATATTTAATTGTAATTGTAGTTTTGTTATTTGTGCATATGAACATGAACTATTTATTGTACATTCTGAGAGTATGATTGAAAATCTTGTAAATATTCATGTAATTGGATTACTTATTATTGTTGATAATTGCACATGAACGGCATTACAATTGGACTATACAGGTCATCAGGCATACATTGTATTGCCTATAGTTTACCACCATAATAATAACCATACTATATATACATTTAATTTATTCATTAAAAGTAAATAAGTTAACTAATTAAACATTACAATTATATATCACCTAAGTATTTCTACTTAAAGGTTTGGTTATGTTACAGTGTTAAACTATTCGAGTTAATTATCAGTCACTAAATATATATACTTGTCCACTTAGTCAACTTTAACTCTGAATATAGTTATATACGCATAGCGTACCTATATCCTTTGATCAGATTACAACAGATTATTTTAATTTATAATATCTGTGATGCCTTTCAAACATTATGTTAAACGGTAAATATTATAAAATATGCTCTGTACCCGAATTTTATATTGAAACAAATTTTATAAAATTTTAAAATTAAAATTTATTTTATTTTTTTTTTACTATAAAAATAATACACATAAATGAAATGCTGCAATATAGAATTTGCTTGCAATCATAAAAATTTATTTTTCATTCTTAACATGGTTTGAATGCTAGCAAAGTAAATAACTATAAAATGAAAATTAAATATATTTATTATATGATGCATATATGCTATGGCTTTAAAGAAAATAAATATATTATAGTATAATTTGATACACATTAATATGGAATAATATTAACAGCCATAAACGAAAAATTATATACTTTTAGTTATAAATTATATCTTTAAGTATTATTTTATAATTTCAAATATATTTAAGTAGCAGAGAGGTTTTTTGTATTGTATTTTATAAGCGAATCACGTGTAAATACTTCCAAAAATTTATCCTTTAAAATATTATTAACATAATGCGGTGCTATGTACGTGGCAATATTATAGAAAATATGTGCCGACTAAAAATTTCTTGAATGGTAAATACGATTATGATACGATTTAATATTTCTAGAAAATCTGTAAATTTAAACAGTTTAAATTTCCATAATTTTCAACTATGTCAAAAGAGAAATAATATATATTTCAAATAAAATAATGGAATCGGCAATACGTATATGAATGAGAATATTTTATTATTGAATATGTTCACATACAGTAATAGCTCCGCACCACCCACCTTAACATTATACGCTAAATATAAAAACTATTAAATACGAAATCGTAGAGGATTTTGTGAAAATTGAAATTTATTGGAAAATTCATTTCATAATTAAATTATGTTAACTTTAGCTTTTAAGAAAACTTACATTTTATAGTTTTTGGAAAATTTTGTTGGTGGAATAATAATAAAATTTTTGGTTTTAATTAAATTTTGTATTTTAGTAATATTCAATTTTAATGATTTTATTGAGAAATTAACAGAGTTTATGAATTTGCCAGATGTTAATATATAGCAATTTAAATGCAAATATTAATAAGAATATTGAATGTTTCTTAATAACAATTTGAATTTTTGGATTGTTCGAGATTTTATTGCATGCAAAATGTGATAAGTTCTAATTAATAATTTTTACGAACTATTTAGAAAAATACAGTCATATATAAAATATATATTATATGCTTAGAATTAGAACTGATTCCACAACATATGCCTTTCTTATATTTGCTCGAATGCTTATTTAGAACTTTAGATAAAACTAGAAGTTTATTAGAATTGAAATAATGTGTGTTGATTACAGAAATAAATTTTCATTCTGAAATAAATGGTTTGAAAAGATTTTATATCAGATTAAAAATCTTTTGATATTATTTATGTATTAAAAAAGTTGTACAACTTTTTAAATGCTAGAACACACTTAAGAAATATATATTTTTTTGCATGCGATTGAAAATAAACAAGCTTTAAGACTAAAAATACTATCTCAGTGCTGAAAGATATTACGTTTAACTGTTCATCATTACAAATAACATTAGTTTTAAATTGATAAAAATCGATTTCTTTAATATTGGATATGGATATAAATGACAGGATGAGCGTACAACGCAATCACAACATAAATATTTCACTTCAAGTAAATCCACAAGATATAAAAATAAAATTTCATTTTAAAGAAAATACAACTGGAAATTTAACTGTACTACTTTATTTTTAAAATTTCATTTAAAATGAACAAAGAGAAGTACCATTAGTGTACAGTTAGCATTTTCATTTTGTATCAAAATAATAATGAAAACGTACAAATAAACCCAAAACTTATCTTCCCTATATTTTTCTCATTCAACCCCAATTACAAAAGAATTTTTTTTCCTGTTTTTGCAAAGATCTATTTGAAATAAGTGAAGGTTAAACTGCGAAAGCCATGGCTTGCTTCTTCTATTAACAATAGCCTTTTATTTAAAAATGAAAATAAATAAATAGAATAAATAAAAGAGATCTTCAAAACAATAATATATCAAACTAAACAATCGGCAGAGTGGTCTAAGAAATATAGACTGTTCTCAGACATAATACTATGTGCAATAACAAGAAAAAAAAAAGAAGTGGTTTCAACAAAAAGAAAATAATTTTTCCGTCATCTCTTGAATGAAGAAAAATAAAGAGACAACAAAAAAAAAATAAGCAGAAAACAAAGACGAAGAGGTTCATTAAAACTAGTTCACTTAAATATCTCATTATTAAAAATATAAATAAAACATTGATTATTTTTTCGTTTTATTTTTCGCTCGGCGTTTTTCTATTTAAAATAGAAATTTGCTAAATAAACTATCAACAAAAAATGAATATTTAACAGGCATACACAATTTTTAATTATTTCTTTTTTTTTTTTTATATGTCTTCTCAGAATAAATAGTATTTTAATACACACCAAACAGAGCGTTGTAGTGTTTGAGTAGACTTACTGCTTATGCTTATAGTTCGGTGTGTATATAAAAAAGAAATGTATAATATTTTGCATATGCTGCATAATTTGTTTGGATGGAAAATTAAAAAAAAAAAAAAAACGAAGTTAAATAGAGAAAATATAGAAAGAAATCACACCAAGGCAATATAAAAATATGTATAAAAGTTGAAGGGAAAAATATTCAAAACAACCTCAGCGTATATAAAGAATACATAAAATAAGCTAATATTTTAGATAATAATGGCCATGTAATTTTGCATGGCAAAATAGTTTGTTCAATATTAAAATCGTTATTATATGTATCCGACCAGAAGCAGACCATACCAGACAAAATGGGTGAAGTGGATATATCTTGTAAAATTTATAGCTATTTCAGAAACACTATGCTTTTTTACGATCTTTTTTTTTTGTGTTTCTCTTTGGACCATTTGCAAATTGTAAATTTTCCAATTTTAAAGATAAAGCAAATATGTAATGTAATGCAATAGTAATATTTTAACATATTATTCTCGTATTCTAATTTACTAATACATTATATATTCTCGATATTATTACACACTGAACAGAATGTGTAGGTTGCTGCTTCATGGCGCAGAAGAAATATTTGTATCAATAATTTGAAATGAAACTAAAATTTAAATAGAAATTGTATTCAACTTCAAGCATTTGTACAAAGTGATTTCATTAGAAATTGTTAAATAAACCGACACCCGAGGCTTTGTTGTTTTGGCGGTTATTTTGAAAATTTTAGTAATTATAGGCACATACTTCCTTTAATTACACATACTCGAGGGAGGTTAAATAAATAAAAAATAAAAATAAAACACTTTGAAGAAAATAAATTGTTGATTGTACTTACATTTAATAAAACTGTTGAATTTTAAGTTCCGTAGAATTTAGATACCACCAACTTCAATTATACAATATATTCACAGTAGATTTATGCACTTGTATTTTTATTTAGCAAAGAGAATTATTAGTTTGTGTCATCTAATAATTTATTCCTCCATAGAAAGAATAAATTAAACTGACTTTTTTCTCTTAAATTATTAAGTTTACATTTTTATCCCTTGCAATTTCGCGTTACAACACTGCTTTCTTTATAATTTAAACTATTATTTTCATTCACAAGTAATTAAGTTCAATTATTTATGTATTTTTGTTTCTATGTAAAAATGTGAACAAAGTGAAAATGAAACGACTAATTTTATATAATGTATAAATGGTTCTGTGAACACAAGTTCATTTACAAGAATAATGATAATAATTAGTCGGCCATTAAGAGGAGAAAAGAAAAATGGAAAAATACCTTTTTTGCATTAATAGCTTTTTTTTTCAAATTTAACATTTTTTTATTTTTCATTGGTAGTATTCATTTGGTTATTAAAATAGAAGGATAAATAAAAATAGATTGAATAATCTGTGGATATTAATGATTTGTAAACTAAATTATGAAAAATATGTTCAGATATTTTATAAATTAAATATTAAATGATTAAAGTAATAAAATAGTTTACAATATTTTCTGCACAATCTAAATTTACAGACAATTTTATACCGAAATTATTTCTTGTTTACTTCATATTTTATGAATTCAATTCATCCCCTTTGAGATTTCAATACATATTTGTAAATTTCTCTTAAGTGAATGACATATATATAATATATTATTAACATAATATTTCTGAAATTAGTACGGCACAAATTTAATGAACTTTGAAAGTGCTTCTTAGGATACCTATTTGTTTCTCAAACATGTAAATATCTTACATTAAACCTTAAAGAGAAATTATTGTGAAAAATCCTTGTGATTATGCTTATGACTGGATTGCGTTATATAATGACTATTTAACCATGCAAGATTTATTCAACATTTATTATCAGCTATATTTTATATACACACACCGTACACACAATTTACAAATAAATGAAGAATCTTATCGACGACACCACCAAATAAATATATTAATATTAATATTAAATTTCATTAACACAGCAGAAATTATTATTATCTATATTATTTGAAAATAAATATAAGTTTTATCTTCGATCTTTTAAACCGAACCAACTATATTTAAGTATGATGAATTGATTCTACCTTACACAATGTCAGCGAAAAAAAAAAGAAGAAGAATTATTATTTAGTCTTTCCTCTTTTCTCTTCAGAAACGGAAGATTAATTGGGTTTAAATGAAATTAAGAAAGTTTTTAATTTCTTTTTCATATCGAGTTTAAACATAGTTATAAAATTATGATCGAGTTATGGTGTGAGTGTGAATGTAAAAAGACATTTTTTTTCTCATTCACATTTTAATGTAATTTCAGAAAATAAAAATGAAATATTTCATAAAAATGTTTTTTCCGTCGTCGTTTATTTTTTTTTTTATTTTTGTGTTATCTGAAAGTGTTTCTGGAATATATTTAAAATTAGGTTATAGAAATTGGTACACTTTATCGTACAACTAAATAGTTTTATATAGAAACGGATGAGAACATTGAGCAGTGTAGAGTCAACAAAATATGGAAATTTTTCTAAAATATTTTTCACTACAAGATTTACATAATAAATTTCATTTAATTTTATGCATTTCTCTTATAAACTTTAATCAATAATCACGGAAGACCAAATAATTTAATAATGTTTGAGTTATCTTTTATTTTATGTTCACATAAAATATTTCAATCCGTATAACATAGCACACATTTTTATCGCTTTAAGATTTAGCATAGAAATCTATTGAAAATTGTTGGTGTATGTTAACGTAAGACATTTAATATTTAGCCTGGTTCGTTCAATATAAGTACATGGATGTTATGCTACTTCTGCAAGTATATATATAATAAATTTTGAAATGATGGATGGAGAAATATATTTTTTATTCATTTTCAAATACTATTGAATTCATCTGCCTGCAAAATGTAAGAGAAAAAAAAACAGATAATACGACAAAGATTTTTTTTTTTTTTAAATATTTTTTAAATAAAAAAATCTATTTACAATTTTTGCGGATAACGAAAACTCTAACAAACACCTATATATCTATATAACTATATATGTAATTATATTCCATTTCGTTCTTATTGTGTGCAGATGTTTTGTAACAAAATGAAATTTCATTACATAACATTGACATGTTCTGTCGTCTTAATCAATCAATTATATTAATAGCATTCCGGTTGAATTGTATCTGTTAAGTTAATTTGACTCTTCCGGAAAAATTTCAAATGGAACCAGTAACAAATTTTTCGATATTTTGAATGGTGTCAAAAATCACTTAAAATTCACACTCAAATAAATTTACTTCAAATTACAAATCGAACCAAATGAATCAATACAGATTTCGATTTATGAAAATTGAAAAATTAATTCGGTGTTAAATACCCGTTCTGAGTTGTCAATAAATAAACAAAATTATTTATTGATGAAAGTAATTCAAATTGAAGTTTTCTATAATTTAATTTAAGGAACAGCGATGGATTCGTATCTATGAGTTCGAGTATTCTTCTTATTATTTTTTTCTTTATTTCAAGTATGCACAACAATTTAAAATTGAAATTTATATTGTTATTATTTGTGGATAGAATGGAGTATACCTGTCTGCAAAATACCAACGACTTATTTTGTACACACTCTGCTTGCAACGTACATTCTGTAAACTAAATAAAAAAAAAATGATTTTTTTCAAAAACTTAATATAAAAGACAAACTTTCACGTACAGCAAGAAAAAAAAAACAAAGAAAATCAGAACTTAATAGACTATAAAAACAAAGGATATATCGAATAGAGTATATAGAAAGTTTTTTAAAAGAATAGTTCACGAAAAGTTTAATTGTAGGAAGCTTTAAAAATGTTATAGTTTGTTTTATTCAGTATTATTATACTTGCCGTTTAAATGGCATGTAAAGTTTTCTTCTTTTTTTTTTTTAACAAAGGTTGACGTTATAGTTTTCAAAAAATTTAAGTAGTTGCGATTTTTGCCAATTAATATTTTTTTCTTTGACTACAAGGATATTTATAACTTAAATGAAATCATATCTTGTACTCACTTTTCACTTTCTAAATTTTTAATATTTTTCTGTTATTTAATGGTTATTAAAAAAAAAAACTTCTACTTAATCAGAAAAAATAATTTATTTGTTATTTTATTCAAACATTGGTATATAATATTATATATATTAAATATAAATTTTGTTATATAGTGCAAGATATACTCTGTAACTAGTGCACTTCAATAAAATACAACAAATCATTTTACCGCATGATTATTTTGACCGAGGAACTCAAGAAAATTTTAATCCTTACCGACAGAATCTCTGTTTATAACTGAAAATTTTACTATAAAATGTAGAAGCATTACCAGCAATCATGCAACGAATACGAAAACAGACCGAGAACAAAAAAAAAAAAAAAACAAACAAACAAAAAAAGCAACCCCAATCGTAGTGGTAAAAGAGCTACAATATACAGCAAAGCTTTTGTACCATCGAAAGCTTTTCGGCAGACGCATACATACACAAAGCTCTCTGAACATTTATATTGTAACGTAGAGATAAAATGAGACGGTTATATACCACATAAATTAACAATATAATTTATTTTGATTATTTTTAATTTAATATTTGTGTCAATTTGATATAATTGTTTAGTTGTTAGAGGTTTATGACGTGCGCATAATGAAATAAATATCTTTTAACATCTATTTGAGGCAGCCTTAAGATAAATGAATTTATTATCATTTAAAGTAAGTTTTCTCAACATACAATTAGATCTTCGCTTCTTGTTTACATTTTCATTGTGTGCCATGTCTTGTACAATATGCACACATATTTTGTCTGTTCATATATATTATATCTATATTGTCTATTATATTGTACTTGATGGTGTACAATATACATCTTGATGATGTAAAAGAAGGCATTAAGACGTTCTTTGTATTACAAATTTAATTATAAAACCATGATGAAGATGCAAGACATAATTGTCTCATGCAACAAATTTTTTTTTGATTTTATTATTATCATTCTTTTTCCATTTTTTCAATTTTTTTTTTCTTTTTATTTCTGGTGAGTCTTTTTTTTATCTGAGGTATGTTTTGTTGCATATTTTGTTCGTCGTGGTTCAATTTAATCCAATTAATTTCTATGTATTTTTTTATTTAGCCGATGTGAAGTCAAATATTTGTTTGTAAACGTTTCTTCTTAAAGATTTTATTCAGTATTTAACATGCATATTAAGACCAATGAAAGGAAACATAAAACCGAAAATTATCTAAGAAATATACTTCTGACTATTAAAAAATCTAATTTCACTTATTTTTTTTTTATTTTTTTCGCTTTTTGTGCTCACTTTCATTTTGCTGTTGCTCAGAATTGGGTGGACGGATTTTTATGTAACAATTACAATTTTACAATTAATCAATTCGATGAACGTAAAAAGATTTAAAAATATATTTAAGTCTGCATCAAAGGTGTCAGTCTCCAATATCTAATGTGAAAATATAGCTCTAAATAAATCAACAATTCAAATTCATACGATATTGTATTGGATATCGATGATATCACTCAATTTGACCTTCATATTGAAAATAAAACAATGAAAAAGGTATAGCCATAGAAGATTTCATTACTGATGTGCCACACTGAAATATAAAAAATTGCTACCCTTGTTTGATTATTGCAATAAAGCAATTTTTATCTTGTTTTCTAAGCCGACGGGGTATTTGGTTACCAACAATTTGAATCATTCGATTCAATCATATTCCGTGATATTAAATTTGATATGCAAAGGCAAACTACTAACTTGTAACATTATTAGACGGCAATGGTATTCTGATGAGATTATGTGACCGTGCTTTTAGTAATTTTGAAATATTGCTCTTGATCAAGTATTCATTTATTCGGTTGACCTTGCACCATTACTCAGATATTGTTATTGCTTAAAAATTATAATTTGAATATTATTCTAGTATATTTTACCAGAGACTTATCGAATTATTTACTTTTACCCTCAGTTTATTTTTCAAACTGAAAAATATAGAACGCGATCAATGTTGCATAATGCTAAACAATATTTAAAAAATAAAATGTTTTAACTTGATTTTATTCTTTCCTTCTTTTTTTTTTTTTTTGTTTTCACGGTTCTAATTTCATGTTTGCGAAAAATATATACTTGTGTAAGTTTCTACGTGTATAATATTGCAAATGAATAAGCTTCAACAATACTTTATAAATTGACTTAGAAACGTGAGCTGTGCTCCATAAATTATTTGGGAGAGTTTTGGATTAGCATAATTTGATTGACAAGTCCAAAATCTTTAAAAATATTTTTTTTTTTTATTTTTCAAAGTACGTGAAAAGAATTTTCTATGTTCTGTTGTATTTTAGAAATATTTTTACTATTATAATGATGGTATGGTTGTGTGAGAAAATAAAAACTTATTAAAAGGTATAAATTATTTTTTAATGAGTCTGTCAAACTATTTGCAGTGCATAATACTTCTGATAATTTCCAATATATACTTTGAAATACTTTGCAAAAAAAAAAAAACACTTTACTAATTGCTATTGAATGAATATATAATATACTAATAGCAACATGCATAAATGGCGATAATATAAGGAATTGCAATATAATGGTTTCCAGGAAAAATTATTAAATTATAAAAACATTGAAAATGCTTTTTACAATAAAAACAAAACATTTTTAATGGTAAAAATGTTTGTGTTTCATATTTTTCTATAATATCTTTATTTATTTTAGAGATAAAAGCATTTATAATATACATATAAAAGCTCGCTGTACCATTTAACTAGAACCAATCTAGTTTTCGTACAATCGTGTAGATGTTAAACTGAAATAATCTAGGTACCAATCCGTACCCGGGTCCCCCATATACATTGAGGTTTACATGTACGAATGTACTTTATCATATTTGTACATAGGCAATACTTCTGTTTGTGACAAACGAAATTATGAAATAATTGATGTTCGATACTGTTACATTTTCATGAAACATGACCTATTCCTTTATACTAGTTGTTATGCATTTGATTTAAGTTTGAAATTGTGTATAAATGGATTTTATGTTATATTGGTTTGATAATATATTATTAACATAATACATACTATAACTCATTGCTGTGTATATCACTTATAATTTATAAAGTTTTTCTATAATGTTGCATATGAATGGATGTTATCTATACTTAAATTTGTGTATATGTTATAGATATTTAATATACCTATTCACTCTATTTACTATATGAAATTGATGTAAAACGTAGGTGCTTATTATTTACTCTGTCCGTTACATTCAAATTGCAATTTTCTATATATTCAACTACATATTTTTTAATTTCGTGTCATAGTTTGAAATATTAAGTGGCTGACCGCTTGCAAATGGAACAAAATGATTCATATTGTTATCTAGTCGAACTCAAATCTAAATTCATCCATAATAAATGTAGTCTTTTTGCCTTATTGATTTATAATAAATTAATTCAATAGAAATCATAGCATATATTAGTCTTGTGATTTCTCACACACGAAATACTCCAAACCTTCACTTTGTGATATATTCTGATTTTCCCTTAAAGAAAACATTCCAGAATCGTAGTCGCTGTTTACATTAAAAAATACCTCCCCTCCTAGTGATGAATTCGCTCATAAACTGCAAATTATAAATTTACGATTCACTCAATACTTGCTGTGTAATTTCCGGTACACACAAAACTGCAAATTGCGCATAACATCAAAACAATGCAAACTATATTATAAACTTACTTACGTTAAAATTGTATAATAAATATAAGTGCAAAATAGATGGATTTATGAAATCAAATTATAGAAACCATAATAATAATATTTCAATGCAATAAATGCATTATATATATAAGTTATACTATATGTAACCAAACATATTATGTATACTGATTGCATATATGTGTATTCATCATTTATAAACTATAAAGGCTATAAGTAGAGAGGAGAAGACATCTTAAAGTGTGCATTACACATGGGTTGACTGTAAAGTTTAAAATTAATGAATATAATTGTTTGTTATTATGTATAAACTATATATTCATACTATATATGTTGATACACAATTATACATTAAATGGAAGAAGGAAGGATATAAATTATTGAAATGTAAAATGAAAATGAATTATTAAATTGATTTTAAAGCTGGTAAAGTAGAGTAAGTAACATGGATGAAAACCAGTTACTGATATTTGAAAGGATAATATCGGTACCTATATGTACTTCAATAACAATTTTCTACATTGATTGTAATATAGCACCTATTGAGACTTTTTACCACCAAAAAAGTACCGAAAAGTACTTTTATTTATTTATATATTTTTTAAATTACTTTTTTTAGACGCCTGGACACAACTTTATTTCAGGCCCGTAGCTAGAGTGGAAATGTTAAGAGGGCCGAAGCCCCGGCGGTAGTCTTTTTTTCACCATCTTCTACACGGCAGGAAATTACATTGCATTTTAAATTTGTAAAAAATTCAAGTGCGAGCTAAAAAAAAACTAAAAAAAACAAAAAGGTCTTCACTTTCCAAAAACAACCAATAACCATCGACGATTGCAAAATCGATTTCAAAAAAAAAAAATCGCTAGGGCTGAGAAATATAATATTTTAGTGTTCTGATGACGCTCAGCATTTTTTTACATTAATTGCGCATTTTTTTGGGGGGGCTGGGAAAACTTTTGGACGGGCTAAACCCTTTTTGTCCATATGGTAGATACGGGCCTGCTTTATTTAATGATGTTAAGTCTTTACTTATTGGCCATACTGTTTTTAAATCATTAAGATATTATATTTTTACCGTTGTGATTATGGCTTTTGTTAAAATAAGTACTTTTACGAGATGCAACAGTACATTAATTCTAGATACTGCAGTACTTCAGCACCAGTACTATTAAAATTGTACTGGCAATACTAAAAGTAGGATAGTACCAATTGTGTACTGTAAATATTTTCAACCTTAATATTTATTACAAGAAAAAGTACTTCAATACCAACATTTATAGTAAGAGTACGCAGTACTTGCATCTTTAAATATTTTAAATAGTAAGTAATCGTAACACTAGTATTTTAAGTAAATACTTCATATTTTGTATCTCGATAGCGTCGATACTCATTTTGATAGTAATTCTACACCAAACGATCGATACTTATTCAGCCCATAGTAAGTCAAATCGTTTATAATTTAATGTATATGTAGATACGATAAATTAATAATGCAAATAAATAAAAAAAAAAAAATTGTAATTTATATTATCAATTTTTCTTTAAGACTAAAGTATGCATCAGATTTCTTTTATACGCTAACACACTATTCCATGAAGAAAATGAAAAAAAAATGTGAAACACGCGGAAATAAAACATTCATTCTTATTTTTATTTTCAAATAATCTTTGTCATTGTGTATAATAATCTACTTATAATTGAACGGATTAAGTAAAGCCGATAATTAATTGAGGGCGTTTATTTTTTTTTTCTTCAATCTTTCTTTTCTATACAGATAATGTGTAGTGTTCTGGTAAAGTAAAATGGTGCTTGAGAAAACCGAAGATTGATCATCAAATTCAATGATGCGTTAGTTACATTCAAGCGATAGATTGTGTGCTAGTTGCTATTTTTGTTAGTGATGTGGTGATATTCATATATTTGATAAATTTATAAATACAATACAATATTACATTGCTACTTTATATCATTAAAATCACACTAACACATATATCCACAATACACGCCTATAAATCACAACAATATTTTGAAAATTCATCTCTCAATATTAAATGTTTGAAAAATATATTCAAATACATTTATTAAATAATAATAAATAAAAATATACTTTTTTCCCCTTTGTTAAGTAAACTTTCTGTGCAAAATGAAAAATTTCATATAAATTCCTTTTCAATATAGCGAATAGCGAAAATATGAAAAGTTTTTTTTTTTTCTTGTATTGCTCTGCCGACAATTTGCTTCAGGCACTTTGAAAGATTTTACAAATGCAATTAAAGAATTTTTAGTAAAATAAATCTTTCTTTATATGAACGCAACGATTTTGATGAAATTGTTTTATTCTTAATTATTACAAAATCGTGCCAGTTAAATCTCTCTGCATATTAAACACTGCCTGTAAGAGAAATTTGATTTAAAATGATTTTACTATCATTTACTTTACGTAAATGCATTTTAAAATCCCTAATATATTTTTCATCCCACGAACGAAAATTATTAAATTACATTGTTTAATAAATTTCGTATTATGATTTTGTAGATGAGAGAAAAAAGTACATATATGAAAAATTCTCATTTATGGTTAAATTTTTAAATCAGTCTATTTATGTAGAATTTTTTTTGAATTTTATACTTAATTACGCAAGCAATGTGTGTAAATTTTCAATAAACATTTTATGAATTTTTCATTCAATTATTTTTTTTTGGGTGGATATTAATTAAATAATGAATTAATGAATTATCCATAGTTGAAAGAGAGTTTACAAAAAGAATAGCAAAAAAAGAACACAAAAAAAAACAATATAATCATTATTCTTGTTACAAAAACAATTTATCAACTGTAACCACTCCATTAGTCCATGACTTCATATTAATGGCCCCAATTAAGTAAGATTAGATGGTAAAACTCACAAACATATGTGAAGTGTAACCTTTATGCTATAGAATATTATGATATAATAATAATAATATGTACTAAGTACCATATTCTACAATGAGTATTTCTTCCTCTATGAGATAACATATTTATGTAATGTAGATTGTAGAGGTGCCTGCCTATTCGTAGTATTTTGTTCAATGTCTGTAGATAGACATATAGCATTTTATGAACGAATATACGTTATGTATTATATTATAAGCAATCGTAAAACAACATGAACCGAACAATTTTTTTGTTGTTGTTGTTCGTTTCATGCCTACCCACTTTGATGATGAGGGAAAAAAATTCTAAACATTTTCATTTATCCTGTCTATATTTTTTGTATGTGTGGTGTAATTTTGTATTATAACAATTGGAAGGTTGATTTTTTTTCCGTCTTTTTTTGTGTGTAAACTGTGAACTGATGCTATAGAGTACTATAGACTTTACGCACGATCAATGATACCCAATACATATTTTAAACGAAGAGTTTTTTATTTTAACTATACATTTTATGTTAGGTAGGTATATGCGCAAACATATTTTAGAGCTATTTTGAGTTTATTTTTTTAATACTCTGTTTATTTGGTTTCATGCTATTTAGATGTTAATGCAGTGGATTAGGTCCATTAAATTTTGGTGTTTGAACCTAGGATTAAATTTATATACATTTTGACATGCACAAATTAACACAAAATATTCTATTATATACGTTATAAATTTGAATGTTGGATGATATGCTTGCGTTGGCCATGGATTTTATATTTTTAATATAATTATTGTAAATGGTTTTTAAAATTTGAGGGTAAATATTAATCATTAGAATTTTTGTTTAGTGTAATTGGGGAAATATTCTCTCTATATCAGATTATAAACAATCAAAATTTTAATCGTTTGATCCCAATCGTCAAATTTTACATATTGGCTTATATTTCTACTGCTTTATTACCTACAAATAATTTCTTGTAATATAATTTGTAATACGCAATCAGTACACGTTTCTCGTTTGATTTAATTTATTAATATGTTTATGGAGGATTTCTAGATTAAATAATGACACTTTAAAACATAATGATACTCCATCATCAATAAACTACATACTTATTGAACTTCTGATTTCACTTATATGCTTCAAAAGTTAAAACTGCATGGTTAAGAATAAGAATAAGGATAGATCGAACTTTTCCAATAATATCCATTATTTAATTCAATTGAAATAGATTTTCTTTAAAGCTACCTTTGAAAGAAGATTTGTCAAACTGTAAAACCTTAAAATGTATATCATTTTTAATGATATTATAATCAAACGAAAAAACACACTAGCATTAAAAAGACTTCAACGACACATAAATAACAATAAGTAATTTATTTTTAAATTCAAACATTTAGTCATTATTTCTCATATGCGAATAAATTACAATAAAAAATGAGACTCAGAACATTGAGCATTCTACTACAATGAAAAAAAAAAAAAAAAACCAACCAACAAATTTATATAGTTGAAACCAACATTAATAGACACACAATTTCCTCCATAAAACGCTTCAGGAAAAATTTCGCTAGAACTAAAATGTATGTTAGCAAAAAATTATAAAGCTCCGAGATACATGCACTTTTAATGCATTTAAATAATAATATGAAATAAAGAAAAATAATAATAATAATAATACAACAATTCTTTTCAAGAGCGGAAAATTTCTATTTAAAATTAAACTGAAAGTATTTTATGTCGTTTCATTTAATTAAAATGATTTTATTCTCGATTTTTTTTTATTCAGCTCTGTTTTTCATTTAAGAGGTAGAATAGCCATTTAGTTGATACTATTAAAAACATACGGTGTAATTATTATAAACTACATGAGCAGAGAATCGAAATTGTCATGAAATTAAAATATAATTTTGTTCATTCAAAATTTTATTATTAATAATTTTACATTAGCACACATACCCAACTAACATATTATAAAATAGTCCATGGTTACTACTTGCCCGAGAATTTAGAAAAAAAAGAAGGAAAAAACTAGTAGAAAATATATCGCTTTTTTGCTATAAAACTTTATTTCAAACAACAAAATAACATATCTAAATATTTATACAAAAATTGTTTCGATTAGGTTTATTTACAAAATAAAATAAGAAGAAAATCCGATTTAAAAACAAACCAAATAAACTTTCCACATTCCGAATCTTTCCAATATTATATGTCCCGTTTTTATTTTAAAATAACATCACAGGAAGAAGTAAAAAGCTTGAATATATATTTGTTTTATTTGTGAAAATAATAAAAATAAAAAGAAAAAAAAAACAACAAAATTGCAAAACCCTTGTCTTGTGATAAATATGTAAAGAATTTTTCATTTTGTATAGAAAATGTTAGTTTTCTGTTGACACTTTTTATGTTGGAACGTATTAATGTAAATTATAATGCAACAGAACGTGAATTGTGTGTATGTTAAATTTTTTGAATAATAAAATTAAATGGGAATGAACATTGAACAATATTAAGTGGAAAACGTTTTCAAGCGATTTTTGATCATTGTCATTTATGATTTTTTGTAACCAGAAATAAATTACAGAATAATCTGTTTTTAAAATTGGAATCGTATTAAAATGTCCATCAAAGATATTCTGTTCGTAAAATAAAATGCAAAATTTACGAAAAGAAATATGGATTCTAGTATGTATTGTGTTATTTATTATGCTCTCAAATTTATGAATGTTTGAATGTTTCTTTTGGACGCATATGTGCAGGCTATACAAAATAAATGAGAAAATTTTAACAAAATTATCTAAAATGTTCTCAAAAAAAAATTGAAAGTCTATCTTAATTTGATGACAAAAACTTTTTTAGTTTTTTAATTTTTTCGCTACTGATGAATTAATAGAAATTACCATTAAATCGTATATTTTAATGTGAATGGATAAAATATTATGTATAGAAATATGTTTCATGATTCTACTCCATTCAACTCACTTCTATACTATTTTCGATATCAGCACGTGCACAAATAACCATTTTAAGTAAAGTAAATCCTTTATATTCGACTTCCATAATCCATGAGATATAAAAATTTATTTAGTTGAAACTAAAAACGACGACAAAAGAGTGTT
The DNA here is from genome assembly GCA_011634745.2 of Catotricha subobsoleta. NCBI lineage: Eukaryota > Metazoa > Arthropoda > Insecta > Diptera > Cecidomyiidae > Catotricha > Catotricha subobsoleta. The sequence continues at coordinate 6,305 of JAABKK020043892.1, read as the reverse complement.
TTGAGAATCAGCATGCAAACATTAAGATAACCAAATTTACCCTTTTGCTTAATACTCTTCCTTATCCCTTTCTTAATTTTGAATCAAACAAAACATAATACACGCTTATTATGTATATTGTGATTTAACTTTCTACTATATTTTGGGTATTATGAATAATAATAAATAAATATATGTGAAAGAGAATACTTATTATATATACATAAGAACAATAACAATAATAATAATAATAATAATAAGGTTAAGATTAAATAAAAGCTACAATACGTACATTTTGCGAGAGTCTTATTTATTAAACCTAATCATTGAAAGTACACACTTTTAACGCGGTAGCTATAAATTTACAAATAGCACACACATAATAGAATATTCAATTTATATTGTTGTTCATCAACTCGATAAACGGAAAATAATGCAAATTATAATTTAAAAGTGAAATATCATTTACCATTCATTTTTTATAGTTGACAACTAAATTTTACAAATTTTTCTTTCATCAAACTTCTATTGTGTAATATTTAAAATTTTGTATATGTTTCAATACAGTAGGTACATATAATATATATATTAAATATATGTTCCATATTAGTATCTTAAAGGTTAGTACGATAGACGACTACTGCAAAAAAAAACATCGAACTATCTGAAAATCATTTTTATATGGTTTCATTTTTATCATGGCAGATAGAAAATACTATGAATGACATACAATTAGTGTATAATATAATGTATATTATGAATCTGCTGTATTCACGTATTAACACTATATTTTTATTATAAAATATTCTACCCGTGTATCCTTCTTTCTCTTTCAATATTTTCTACATACAAATAGACGTATTGATACAAATAACCCTCTGCTATAACTAAAGCTATACATATCAAGACTGATTCTAATATTACATGAATTTCCATATGCCACTAATGCTATGTCCTTTTCTTTGGCCACAATTTTACAGAACACAAGCAGCAAAAGTGAAGAAATGTTTTGCTGGGATTACGGTGACATGTGTCTCTTGGAATATATGTAGATTTAGAGTAGATGTACCAATGTATGTTTATAATTTCATATTTATATATGTAAACATATGATGTTTTATATTCCATTATTATATTTAAAATAAAGATCGATGGAAAATGGAATGGTCTTCATTCACTTGTTACACAACAATGTATTTGAAATCCTTATAGAATAAAAAAAAAACAATATGGTATAAAAGTGCGCAAAAGTTTAATATTTAAAAGCAGAAATTTTGAGTATTGGTAACTTTGAAATTTCACATGTTAAGTGTAAATTTAGCATTATTAAATAAACTCAATATCTTTTCAATTCCAAATGTGTGATCTTATAACCATATATGCGCACTCTTTTATTTTCTGTGTGTGGGGGGGGTAAACTTTAAAAAGTGAAGTAGGGTAATATTTTTAATATATTTCCTAAAAAAAAAAATCACGATGATCTTTCTTTTTTCAGGAAATTTTAGTAAAAAAAGAAAATAAACCGCGAAAAATACCGCACCGACCATTTTTGCAAATTTTGGAAAACTTTACTATATTTAAACCCAAAACATGGTAGGGTAACTTTTTCAACTACAAAAAACGTACTATTTTCTGTTGAAAAACTTAAAAACGATACTATTTGCTCCAAAATCAAAGGTAGGCTAATTTGCCTAACCCTCTGTGCATGTATGCTTATAGCAATCAATTACAACAATTCATTATTTTTAATATTTCATGTCAAAAATTCTGTGTACAATTTTCTCATATTTCGAAACATAAATTCACATTAAAATAAAAATAAAATAAAAGTAATTCATTAATTAAAATATGAAAGTTTATTGAAATTATTTAAGTAGGTATTTTAAACCTTATTAAGATTTATAGTGATTTCGTATCATCAGTTAAATTGAACAGCTTCAATCCATTTTCAGGTTTCATTGGAGTTCAAATAATAAATAATAAATTTTCATTGACGATTTGGTTTGTCACAATTAATTCGATATTCTTAAACTACGAATTTGTGATAATTAAGCATGAACATCTATATTGACCATTAACAATATAAGCGTATAATAAATATGATTGATATCCAGGGCGATTTATCCTTAAAATATTCATTTTTTTTTTTTGTTATGCCCTAGTGTCCTTTCAATAGACTTTCAATTAAGACCTAAACAATATTTACCAAATTCGGGTATGTTTTAAAATTATCTTAAAATTCCAAACGTTCTAGAAAATATTTCATCAAAGTAATCTAAAAGTAATAGTCTGCCATTTTGTTTCTACAAAAAAATAATAATAATAATAATAATAATAATAATAATAATAATAATAATGAAATCTAAATGCAATCACAATTGTATATATCATTCTCATGTGGAATACTGGGCAAAGCACTAATAAATGTGTTTCCTTCAATGTTTTTTTTGTGTCATAGCCTGTCGTACTGTCGTATAACAATGGGAAGTGATAAAGAGAATATGAAAATATCTATATAATAATGTATTCACATATGAATACTAAATTTAATAGAAAAGACCGATGTTGTAACATGTTTACCAGATAAAAATTTATAATATTTTCCATCATACACTATTTCTCTACTAAAATATCTCTTTATAGTTTACAGAATGTACTGCTGACTAACGTATAGAAAAGTTACTTATACTTCAAAAAGTTTCTATTCGTTTTATTTTTTTTATTTTTGATACATATTTCCATCTAAAAACTAAAAATAGTTTTATGTATATTATGATGACGTGACATAGAAGTTTTATCATATAATGTTTGAACGTTTGCAGAACAAAAAAAAAAAAACAAGAAATTGTTTTATAGATGGTTGGTAAGTAGGATGTATTTTCACATATTTATAGTTAAGTCAAGTAATCGAAAATGCTTATTCAGCCAATTGATCACAAATTATTAAAACACACATTGCTATGTTACAATAAATATTTTCGTTACATTCACTTAACTTCAAAAACAAAGATAATAAATCATAGCATATTATTTGCACGCTTACGCATATCTACCAGAAATATGCATATATATAATGTGTAAAATTATCGAGAAACCAACGATAATATAGACTTAAATATAGTATTAAAGGTATTCAACATTCCATGTCATGCCATAACAAAAATTCCTTACTAAATACCGGCATTAAAATTATAATATGAACTTCAAGAATGTATTACCGAAGAGCATACCTATCATAAGGAACATGGAAATTATAAAGTTACGCGACATATTACAATATACGTTATTCGGAAAATACGCAACATGCATACTTTGAATTACATTGGATAGGTATTATGTTAGGTGAATGTTAACAAGAGAAAGAGATTTATAACAAAAACTTTTTTCCTTTTTTTCCCTTCTTTTTTTTCTATAAATATAAAATTTAAAATGACAAACTACACACCTATATCTCTGCAAGAGCAAAAATTAGCTGTGAAAAATCAAAAAGTTTTCTATGTATTTTAGGATATTATGTTGACACCAAAACTTCTACTTTTTTTGGTACATACTATATACATTATGGCAAGTATATAAAAAATTAATGCATGTACATTTATTTGTCTGGAAAGTTTTTTTTTTATCGTCTTTTTTTCCGCATGGAGAATATACCTTGTTGTTATATGAATGTCAATGAGATATTTTTGCGAGTATGTATTATAACGAGCTATATTACTATTACCAGACCCATCAGCCATAATACGCCAACCAGTAATTTGTCATTTTGTGGAAAAATATTTATGACACTCTAATATTTAACATTGAAATAAAAGTTATTTATATAAAATTATACGAATTTTATGTGGATTGCATGAAATGAAATGGAGAAAAAAGGTCTCACAGATAACATCAATCAATCAAACATTTTAAATCACAGGTTATGTAGGTGTAATAATTTTAAGATAAAATCGTCTGCAAAATTTCAATGTGTAGCGAAAAATGAAATATAAAAAAAAAAACAGAAAAGAAAATTTAGATTCATTATATTTTCATGCATTAAAATTAGCCACGGAGGAATATTTTCGGTTTATATGTGTGACCAGACCCGTTCTCTCTTTTAAAATATTTTTGTAATAGATATATAATATTGGTGATTTTAATATCTTAAACTTAAACTTTTCACTTAATTGTTCACAAAATTACTAAAATATAATTTTGTGTCTGTAGGAATATAATATATTTATTCGAACAATTGAAATAAACTTTTTAAACATTTTAGGATCTAATCTATAGAAATGGAATATACATTACTATAGTGAATGAGAAAAGTTTTAAAGATGAAGATATCTATATACGAGTCCATAAAATATATTTTAAAGCATTATATATTCGTCGGTCGGTTTCATTGCCATTATATTCAATTTAGAAAATTAGATACATTAAATGCTTTTAAAACATTTTTTTTTTACGTAATTTAAACTGAGTTATTTCATTTTTATATATAAAAATAAATAAATAATACCTACATTATTTTTATTTACAACGAAAAAATGAAAATAGCGAATACAAAATATTCCATAAAAACAGAATTTAAATTGAAAAATATTCAACTGTTTTAACCATTAAATATCATTTTATATTTTAAGTTTAGTTTTATCACTTAATTCTCTAGACTCTCTCACTCTCTCGAACTAAACCCAGCTAAAATAAAATTGGTGTAAAAATAAGGTACATTAAAAATTGTGGTCATAGCGGGAAAATAAAGTTTTTATTTAAAAATCTGAAGAGTGATAGATTTTAATATAAATTTATCAAAATTAATGTTTAAACATAAATAAATTTATTTGCTCAAGTAATTGAAAATAATTTAACAAATTTATTTAAGAAATGAAATATGTTTATACAAAAAATTTAAATATTATTTTTAATACTTAAAGCCTTTTGATCATTACAACACAAAAACTTTTTATTTTTCTAAATTTTTGTTGTTCTCTAGATGTAAGTGTTATCTAATTTATAAGTTCTCTACTACTATAAAGGTTTTTACTTATCCTTTTCCTTTAAAATATTAAAATAAATACAGTAATGAAAATTCAAACACTAAAATATATTAAAATCATAATTTTAACTAAATATTGTAATACTGCTGAAAAATCTTTGATTATAACACATAAAAATATCTAATTTGTTATTACAATTGTAACACAAAATATGAATAAATGATATATATACAGATTAAAAAAAAAAAAAAAAGACTTAATCTGTACCGCATCTTTACAATTACTTTACCTGACCTATTTATAGATAGACCTTATGTATATCGCATCTATAGTAGGTCTATACTAGTTTTCTTTACAGACTTAGTCTATACCGTATCTTTATATCAACTTTATTTATCGTATTTATAGACCTAATATTTATCGCATTTTTCTACCATCTTTTCGTAATTTATATGTTTATAAGTTATGCATATCTCTAGAGTATTATAAGTATATAATTATAATTATGTATTGAATCTGCAAATATTGGATGATAGAAGCTAAAATTGTGAATACAACTATGAAAATATCAACATATTCATTATATACTATAATTAATTCAGTTCACTATGTATGCTTAAGTCTTGTTTACAAAATTGCATTTAACATAATTATATATTTGTTATAGGATGTTTTTTTCAGCTGTGAAAGATATAATACTTCTGTTACCGGTGTAAAGTGATGAAATAAAGAAATCTTGGACCACAGATTTTAGATATATCACATTTGTATCCGATATATCTGTAAAAACAAAAATAATACCGCGATATTAATATTAAATTTCTTACTAAATTATATATTTGTAATTGTGATATTATTGATATATTTACGTCATTTTTGTATTTATAAGCAATACAGATACACCGAAAAAAATATTTCTGTCAGTGGTATTTAAGATTTCTTTTCATATTTTCTTCTTTGGTAATAAATACAAAATATTTAAATTAAAAATCGCTGAAATATTTCAATTTGGAGCGTAGAATTCGAATATTCGAATTCGATTTTTTATATTATAGGGAAAAAAACGCATGAAATGTACGATTTACTGAAAAGTTGCAATGTTTTCTTGATATTTCTGCAACTTTTCACATCGCTGATTGCGGCTGTGCAATATGTATACTAGGGTGGTTCGTTTTTTGTATGGGAGTTCCAAAAAGTTAAAATTTTCTAGCTCCAAAAGCGTTTTTAGATGTGACTAGACCTAAAACGACTATTTTTAATGTTAAGGTCAGAATTTTTTAAATTTTAGCCACCGCGCAATCCAGTTGAACTTGTGATTTTGAGTGTTTGTGTTTTTTCATCTTCTAA
>JAABKK020043881.1:0-12783 GCA_011634745.2 Catotricha subobsoleta | reverse complement strand
GCAATTTTCCACATGAAAATTCTTTTTTTTTTTAAATTTTTTTTTTGCTTTAATCGACCTAAAAATTCATAATTCGTAAAGAAAACACAAAAAAGGGAGATTTTTTTTTTTTTTATCCAATGGTCATTATTATAAAGAACTCGAGAACAGATCAACCTATGAGTGATCTACCAGCGGATGCAAATTTTTATATAGTTCAGAAAAAAAAGTGACTTTTCGATACCTTCTTTTTCCTATAAAATGCGCTAAAGATCATCATGTTCTTAACAATAAGAAATATATAAATAATAAATGAACATCTCATCTGAGATACCCCGTTACTGGTTCCCGTATATTAAATAAATTCTCGAAATGTTATATCAAATGAAATATAAACGCAGCCATATAAATAGTTTGTTAATTTTTTTCTCATTCTCAACTTCCTCTTTTTAATAAAATAATGTACCGATTTAACTTCCACAATAAAAAAAAGAACATCAACAACAACAAATAATTGTAACATTTGATAATTAATCTTTATTGACCGGTTTATTTATTATATGACTTGCAATATTTAATACGAGGGAAATGAACTTATCCATCAATAAAATTATTAATAATTGATTTCGATGGAGTACTTAAGCAATATTTACATATTGATCATTAAATAATTTCAATGGTAATTTATTATTAGCAAAATGATTTATATTATACAGTATTTGTATATTTCGGGCTGGTTTATTTGTATCTTGAGTCATAGATAGCATATCTTGCTAAATATATGTGTAAAATTTATATTAAAACTTGTTTTGGGAATTACCGGTTTTCTATAATAAGTCGCAAAAAAAAAAGAGGTTATTGACAATGACTAAACAACATGAATATGGGTATCAATAATACTTAATAATTCCTCTTGTATTTTTGAAACTGGACATAGAATATTGCAAAGTCATAACAAATTTGTGTAAATTATTGTTATTTGATAATTGATTGAAATGTAGAACAAACGATAGAAAAAATCTAATTCAAAACGAAAACACAATTTATAAAAAAAAAATCATTTACTTGCAATATATACGTCTAGAAAATTTAAAATCGCATTTCTTAAATTGGTTAGGAGGTGCGATGAATCATGTCATGACCTACATCCAAATTTAAACTGTTAGTACTGCGCCCTGTTCTGCACTCGCCAAATGTGAGAATTATTATTACATAGAAATAATGAGCATGAGGGAATACTATAATGAATTGCGTCATCCAAGAAATCATACGTCAGTTTTACAACTGCCAATACATTATACGAATAAATGAAATGAAATATAAATGTATTATTTTGAGAATATGTAAATACAATAGAAAAATGCTTTGGTAGTCGTAGTTCTCAATCCAAACAAATACATTTGTTGTTTCTGCTCGACATTATATTTATATATGAATTCTGTTCATATGTTGGTTATAACCGCGCTTACCACGCGCATGTGCGGAAGATAGAAAGTACATAGTCATTGTTCGTGTCGTCAGAATGCCGGTTGAAAATGTTCATAATTAGATTTTCAATTTATTTTAGGTTTAATGTAATGACAGAAATTTTTAATGAAATTATGTTTTATACTTATTTTCAAGAAATTGATTTATTTTATTCTCATGTAAAATACATAAGTAGATTCTAGAATTTATCAAAATAAAACAATGAGTGGACGGTTTTCTATATTTCTGTATTTATTTATAATTACATTTTATATTTAATGTGAAATACTTTACCGCCTGTGGTTAAAAGGAAATGATTTGAAATAAAGAAATATTACATCTTACAAATATTATGCGAACAATATAAAATTTGTTTTCTTCTTTTCTGAACACAGAAACATTTTCACGAGAAAGTTGCTGTTTCGTATCTACTGGAAAATTTGGTAAAGTGAAAGTGCCGAAAACATCACATGAACAAAATCAAGAATCAGACGACTAACTGTCTGCAGAAAATATACTTGATTTTTATAGCATATGAAGAGAACTCCTTGACCTATTTAATAATGCCCCAAATGATTTTTTTTTTATATACAAAATTATGTTCCATTCACTAAACTAGAATTTTTGGCTAGAATATTTTTATTTGTTGAGTCTGTTGATGTTGTACAAAATATATAATCAATAATTTAGCAACTTGTTTTTGGCTAATTACACCACAATTCACAACAATTAATTATTTAATTAAACAATACCCGAAAAATATAATTTTTGTTTACCTCAGGCAAAATATATGAATTATGCGTTATTATTTGTTATCAACATTTATCATTTTCTGTCTAATTACTACACAGTTGATCCACTACAGCAGAGATAATAATTTTTTTTTTATTAAAAGCTGAACGTCATTCACGAACATATAGCGTACCGAAATTTGCTATATTTACCTTGTTAATTTACATTCACAATTGAATTATTTCTATTAATTGGAATAATAAACATAAATGAAAAATATTTTCAGAAATGAGTTATTTTTATATTTAAATTAAACAACAAAAAAAAAAACAAAAAAAGTCTACCAAAAAATTTGTAAATTAATGATCACAAAGTTTCAAATGATTACAATAACTCCTAATAGCTAATACAAATATACATTCTAGAAATAAAAAAATGCTTGCCGATTATTAGAAGTAATGAAAATTTACTTTTGCCTATATTTATTAAAAAATTAAAATAAAAAACTAATTGTCATTTTTTTTTTATTTTTTCAAGGTCTTGACCACTAAATGTTTTTTCTTTATAATAACAATTCTTAGTCCGTCAATCACTAATTTTATATTTATTTATAAAATTATAACTATAACTAATTGTCAAGCTTTTGAAAATATTTGTTGGAAATGGAGAAAATGCTGCAACATTTATGTTTATAAATAAATTTAATTTAATTAATTCGTTTTGTTATAATAATTACTTTTGCTTGGCAAATATTTTAGGCATAAAGAAAAAATTAATAAAAATATATATAAATAATTTTATAATTTTGAAATTATGTAGTTATACGAATGTGTTTATAAAAGAAAATTTACCGGATGCATATTTGAGGCGTGCGTATCTAATTTTAAAGTGAAACGATACGGCTTAATTTCTGATTAGATTAGAAAAAATGTTTGATTATGTCGCCAGAATTAATTTTAAATTGTATTTATTGCCAATTACACATTGACTTTATAAATAACCAGCATCTCAAAACATAAATTCATACCACAATGTGAAAGTATTTCTATTTTGGTAAATATATGCGTCTGATGCAACGATACCAAATTGTATAAGACACTTTCGTTTACTTGATTTAAATGTTTTTACCTGTCTAAAAATAACAATTATTGTCACCAACAATATATTTTTTTTTTTGATGCTCTTAATATTATTTTCAATAATATGATGAATGGCTGAGCTGATTTGTGTATACTTTTTAAATTTTATTAACTTTGATCTTCAAAATGGTTATCATGCTTATGTTAATATAATTATATCTCAAAAATTTATACGGTAATTGACCTATTCCTATTACACTATCTATAAATCTCATATATGCGATGGTTTATTGATGCCGACATACAACAAAATGCACCTTGTGCACACACAGCAATTTAATTTATATAAATATTTAAGTTAAATCAGAATATGACACGATTTTAAATTAATAATAATAAATTTCATTTTCGTTGACGATCACACACACACATTTTCTAGTATTTCTTTAATCTTTTTACGCTACATGCATCATGCAATCATTTATTGTAAGTATTTGAAATTTAACACTGTATCTGTTTATACTTTGTAGGCACATTAAAAATGGAGAAAAAATAACGTTCATAATTGCAGCCAAGGCGCGCGCGCCTGTTTATATATTGTGTAACGCTCTATGGGTGGAGGGAAAGTGTTATGTTAGGGGCAGAGGGGGATCTCGTTTATGTTACGTAACAACTACTTTTTAAAAAAAAAAGTACTCACAAAATATTTTGTAATCTTCTCTTGCTAATTTAAATCAAAAAAAAAAAAATTGAATTGAAGTTTGGATATTTGTTACGAAGCGTTTACAGGGGGGGCGAGGGTATTAAAAATTTATTAAAATCGCGTTATGTAATATGTGAATAGCGGTTATAAGATAAAAATATATACAAACGTCTTAGGTCTTTTTGCACACCATACGCCGTATTTCTAACAAAAACAAAAAAATATCTTAAATTCGGTACATATTAAACTAACAATAATTCACAAATATTTTAAATATTAGTGGGTACTTATATTTAAAAAAAAACAAAAAAACTGCAACTACAACGACAAAAATCAATCAATAGAAACAACGAACAATATGTAAAATACGAACTGTTAAATATAAATTGAAGCCTTCCATTTGAACTTTGGATTTATTTATAGTAGCTGAATAGTAAAATAATATAGGAGTCCAATGTACAAACAATGTAATTGTATATGTTTTTAATTCCATAGAAAGAATCAAATTTGTGTTCTCTGTGTAAGGATAATTTTTGTTCTATGTTGCTGTCCACACGCTACACTACTACAGTGTTATGCCGGACATTAATTTTTTTTTTTTTTTTTTTTAAATTCGAATAACATGCATTAGAATACAGACGAACTATTTATTCATTAGTTGAATAAAGTTATAAAACTAAAAGTTATCGTGTAATTGGAATGAAAATCGACGTCTGTAATTTGATTTAAAATTAAGCAATGATTATAAAAACCTACATCAGATTTAAGAAGGGATATTGGCTTTCGATTCTTAGAACCGTGATTTTATTGATTTTTTGGAATTACATTTAAACACCAAATCCATAAAAAAGCTATGTAGTTGCTTCTTTTTCTTCTTCTTATTTTTTTTCTTAACTATTCGTGATTATTCAGTTTAAAATGTGAGTTTTAAATCGTAATTAAACATTTGTTTCTGTAGCAAAATCTTATCGATTTGGAAAAAAATAATGTTTTATGGTTTTTTAATTTGGTAAAATGTAAAAACTCAATTTTGTATTTTGCTGTTATCACAAACCGACCAAATTTTTTTTTTTTTAATTTAGTAGATAAAAAGAAACAATTTTTGAAATGCGTCAACGATAAATATTATTAATTTCGTGTTACTTAATACTTATTGTTTTGTTGTTTGGAGATTACAATACACCTTTTTGTAAACATATGGAGCAGCCTCACCATATTTTATTACATGTAATAAGATAATTAATAACGACGTATTTGAAATTTATTATTAATTTACTGAACAAATATTATTGTTTTATTAAATTAAATTTTTAACGTGTTAAATATATTATTTTTTAGTGAAATCGATAAAGATTATAGCCGTAAATATTAAGTTACAGACGGAAGTATAATTGAATAGTTTTCGTCTTCATTCATTTGATTGTACAATGCCGTAGTAAGTTGGTAGTTATACGTAAATATGTATGAAAATGGCTGAAAATAAATTTTATGATTTTCAAATCTATGCAATAATGATAGGAGTTTCAAATGCAGACTCTCATTCAATTTTAAATCTGGAATATTGTTCGTTGGATTGGTTTGAAGTTACCCAGCAATAATCAACTAAAACTTATTCAACGTACTACAGTTAATTAATCGAAAATATCTTATTGCACAAGTTTTAACAAAACTCATTATAAATGCATTTGGTTTAAAACTGATTTTAGTACTAGGTGAGTACAAAAATATTTCAAAAAAAAGTGATTATAGATGCAATCGTATATGGCTTCTATATTTGCATAATAAATATGTTCATGTTTTTAATTTTTTTTTTTAATGGAAATGATGATTTTATTACACAGATGGATTTTTTATGCTCAAATAAAACATTTTTTATTTGCAAGACATAATAAATGTGCAAATCTAGTTAAATGTGACCAATGATCAAAATAATAAAAATAATCAAAAAAAAAAAAAAATCAAATACAATCGCAGATTCATGTCTGTTGCTATTTACATAAACATTTTAATAATACGAATGCTTAATTTCACAATATTACCTGTCTATGCCCATTTACGTCATGTCATAATCATAATATAGGTAAATAAAGTAATGGATGGAGGTATGTTAATTTTAACATTGTCATCTATATGAATTAGCCCATTGATTGCTATGTATCTTAGTTAAATATATGGAATAAATTGAATATTGGTGTTTAGTGCACACAAATATTATTATTCTATTCGAAATTATAAAAAAAAAAAAAATTTGAAGATGATCATTTTTGCAGTTAAATTCTTATAATATTAATGTCAATTTTTTGAACAATCTAAATATCAATTGTGTATTTTATTAGTTTTGTTAATAATTCAATTTGAATTTTATTCAAATCCATTAAAAGTTAATGCTCCATAAATTATTAAGAAAACAATAAATGAAAATTAATATACGCGCTTTTATAAAATATGTACTCCATGTGGCATTTAAATAAAGAAAAAAAAATTCACCAAACTATAGTACGCACATTTATGTACACAGATGAACTAACGATTGCTGATGCAATTTTGAAAAGTATGTGAATAGATATTTTCATTAGTTTGTTTTTTTTTTTGCACAAAGGGACACCTAAAAATCAAATATTAGTTTTTTTTTTGTGATTTTTTGATGGCGTGGCTTTCGTTTTGGTTTTTACGAGTAGAATAGAACCTTCGCCTCTATAAGTAATGTTTCTTAAGTATTATTTTTTTCTCTGTATTTATTAAATGTAATATAAATGGTTTTCTAGGATTTTTTTTTTTTTTTGGTTTCTAAGAAGATTACAAAATGATATATTGCACAAAGGAACAAAAAGGAAGAACCGACTAAAAAGGAATATTTTACCTAAACATAATATACGAATGCATATGATATCGTGTAGGTCGTGTATAGCCATTTTCGACAAAGAATATTTTTAGGTGCCTGAATTATAGCGATCAAAATACAAATAAAAAATAAAAAAATTAAAACTTCGCTACACACTAACATCTACATTTTCTATATTCAACATTTCTTTTAAAACAATCCTATTATATTTTTACCATACATTACTACATTTTAGGAACAATTCATTTATAATCCATATGAACGCAACGAAAAAAAATATATATTTTTATATATAAGATATAAGAATAACGAATGTATTTGTGCAGACAGACATTACTTACATATACACAATATGAAAAAAAAAAGAAATATGTATAAAACACGTGGCGTTTCAGAATCATGTTCACATTGATAAAAATGAATGTTTATTATTATTTATTTTTAAGAATTTTTTTTCGATTTCATTTTTTTTTTTTATATATATATACCATTTGGCAGAAAACTTTTCGTATAAAAAAATAAATGATGTCAAAATTTCTAAAAATGAATTCACATAAGTGTAAGTATCAACCGAAATTACATACCTTTATTCAAATAGTTTTTAACTGTTGTTCTCGCGTAATTTTCGATTTTCTATTTCAGCGTACATTCAAAAATAAGAAATCCGATTTATTCACAAAGTTTAATAATTACCAAATTCACTATAATTTTGTGTTAAGTAATTTGTTAATGAGAATTCGTAATATTATATATATTTTTTTTAATAAGTACACTGTATTTAACAAGCACACACACCGGGTTTTATATTGGATCTAGCTGCCCAAAAATTTGTATGTTACTACACTTAGTTACAATAGCCGAATGGCTCTCAAGTCAATTTTCTAGTGAATGTAAGCAAAAATTTCTGTTTTATATTTAATACTCTGGCTCGTATGTGAGTGATTGCGAATGTGTTCATTCATATTCAATTCATGAGCATGCGCCACATACACTTTCACAATAAACTCTTATATGATAGACTTTTATTAACCGATATGAATCAACAAAAAATACCTTCATGATTTTAGAATTTAAATACATAATTTCTAACGTATTCGCACAATACTAAAAGAAGAAATATATAATTATATATATAAGAGCGCGTATAAGTAGTTGATAGTCGGTATATACGGTTTAGGGTAAATATAAAGTAATTTTTATATTACTTAATTTTAATTTCTTAAAACAGTTATTTGATAGGTAGGTTTAACGTGTAAATACACGTTAATGGCATACATGATGGCTAAAGCTAAGTATTTTGAAATCAACCAACAGACATTTTTCAATCAAATATTTTTCAAATCCATAGTAAGTATAGTTATTTTTGCATGATTATTGTTTTTGTTTTCGTTTTCATTACATATATCATTAAAAACTAATTCTAATTGTATATAAAAATCATTAAATTGTGATAAAATCATTGAGGTTATAGTTTTGATTAAATAGATATCAATGAGATGAACTTGAATTCAATGATTGTGGAGGGCTGGGTATTCAATTTTTTACCTTTTTTTCTCTGTTGTTTATCTGAAACATATTTTTTTAAATTTTTTTCTACTTTTTTTTTTTTGATAAAGCAAAAATAACATGTTTATTTATTTTATTCGTTTTTATGGTTAACAAAAACATTTTTCTTATAATTATTTGTTTTGTTTTAATTAGATAGAGCTTAAATTTGTTATAAACGTTTTAATTCTACTTATATAACTCAATATATGATTAGGAGTATAGTTGAAATTAATTTATCACGAATCTTGTAAAGTAATAAATTATTTAATTACAATGTCAATTCAGATTACCACCAATGAATAGTCAACGATTATTTTTTGCATTTTTAAAAATAAATATTTTGTGGGCATAAAATAAACAAGATTTTAAATTTAAATACAATAAATGATGGATGAAATTACTGATAAGTATTTTCATATCAATGTGTTTATATATACAAAACATAGAGAAAAATCCATTTCTAAAATCGCGTTTCTATCTTAAGAGTTTCTATATGATTTGTTATTGGTGTTAGATTGTGTAAGAAATTATAAGCAAAGTAGGTATGTATACGATTGATTATTCCATGCTAAAGCTATAAACTGCGATTTCAGACTAAATTAAGTGTCGTCAGTGAACGAACGTAGAACCGTCACGAACACAATGTAGAAAATATCTATTCAAATCAAAATTGATAAAAAAAGCCATATCTGGAACTAGTAAGTATATAATATTTCTATAAAATGTACGCGTATATATCAATCGATATGATATTTCATAGAAGAATGCCAATTACATTTAAATTTGAATTTAACCATGCATGTATATAACCGCATTCACATAACAATTGATTTAGCTTACGAAATTTGTATCAATCATTGCAACTAGAAAAGTAAATATTGTGATTAATATCGTGAAATGCATCTTTTTTTTCTTGCATATATCCAGACAGAGTTGATCGTTAAAAGCATTTTCTTTTTCTTTTAAGTTTTGTTTTGTAGTTGTTTTTATATATATATATTTTTTGTTTTTTTTTCATGCCTATAGTGCATCGCACAACATAAAAAAATGTAATATATATGTCACCTGATGATTCTCATGTGTTAAGTAGTTTTTTTTTTTATTAACATGGAAAATATTACCATGTCACCGTTTATAAATCGATATGAATAGAAATAGAACAAATCGAAATAAAAATGTTATTCCTTTCTGCATTATTATAAATATCAAACCGGATACAAACATAATTATCTAATATTTAATTTCTTTTTTTATAAAAAAAATGATAGTCATCATTATGGTCATCATTTATAATAGTATTTACTTAACAAAATTTACGCATTACATTACCACGTATAAATTATTATGTTTTACTACTTGGGTTTTGAATGAAAGTAAGTATATTGATAAGGACTTAATACTGATGGGACAGTTGTGACGGTATATGTAACAAAAAAAAAATATATACTCGTATATTTATTATCTTATTATTGTGATTTTTTAAATTTTATAATTATTAATTATTATCTATTTTTGAGTTTTACGGGGTATATCAAATTTGAATGTCCACGCCAGCTCTAAGCCTAATTTATCAATTTGGGTTTTTGGTGGAAACGTTACGTATATCGATTCATTTGATCCATACCACTAGAGTATATAAATAAAATAAGTGAAATTAAAATTATATTAACAATCAGTAACTACATTAACGGCATTTACCTTTATAGTTCCTGGATAACCAAGTAATGTCACTTTAGTTTTATTATCACTTAAACCTCCCATTGCAAATAAATTTACACCAGCCGAATCATATGGATAATTAAGAATAATTGCGTAAACAATTATGCGGTCGTTTATATCATTTTCATTGTTTTCACTTGTATACCAAACATCAGGTGTTTGAGTATCATTTTGGTGTATCCAAGGTATTGATGAATAAATTGCTTCACCATTATTTTGTAACCATTTTCCCATATCTCGTAATCGTTCAACAAATATTGGTTCAATTATTCCTGCTTTTGATGGACCAACATTTACTAAAATATTTCCGCCACAACTAACGGTTGTTACAATTTCTGCATATATAGAATTACGGTAAAAATTGTGAACGTATAAAAAAAAAATATTTGAAAAATTACCTGTTATTAATTCCTTAGATGTTAAAAAGTCTTCCAGTTTTGCATTAGCTCGATTACCCCAGCTAAATTTATCAATTGTCATCGCATTTTCCCATTTGTGTGATTGTAAAGTGCCTGTTATGAGATTAATAACTATTGTATAAGCAATGAACTAATTTATTTTAATTTTTTTTTTTACCAGGATTATACCTATCCGTGCATGTATAGAAATCGCCATGTTTACATAATATGTCCATTCCCCATCTATCATTTGTTACTACAGTTTTTCTAACGGGGCTTTCATTATACAACCTAAAATACAACAAATTGGTAAATTGATAAATTACGGTTTTGAATTTTGAATAAGCTAACCATGCCAGGAATTCAGTTGAATTCCAATATTTATAAGGAGCTTCCCAATCGCCATCTGACCAAATAACCTCTGGATTATATTTAGTAACCAGTTCCTTAAGCTCAGGTATAATCTTTTAAAGATAACAAATATTAGAAAAATATGATTTTATTATTTCAATAATGAATGAATCTAAAATACCACCCACTTTGGCAGTGACAAAATTATTTTCTTGAAAGATTTTTAATTTGTCATTTAAATACATCGGATTGAACCACTCATAAAGAGAATGATATAATCCGAAAGTTAAACTGGTGTTAGTTGTGATTGCAGCAGCTAATTCGCCTATAATATCCCGATGTGGACCAACGTCTACTGAATTCCAACTAAACGAATATTTAGATGGCCAAAGTGCATATCCATCATGATGTTTACTTGTTAAAACCACATATCTGTTCAAAAATCATAGCAAAATTGTTTACAGAAAATGTTAAATAAAATTTTGATATTGTTATCTATTCAAAAATAAACGAATAGAGCTGCGAATGACCTCGCAAAGGTCAATACACTGTGTTTAATATGGTCAAGTATTTTAAGGTCAATAAATTTAAAAAAATCGTTGGTCAACATTGCAAGATCAATATACATATATTAAATATTTTTTTCTATAACACTTACTTTGCGCCACTTTGTTCAAATAGATTAGCCCAATCATTTGCATTGAAATGCTCAGCGGTAAAGTCATTAGCAAATTCTTGATACGTAAAGCCTGGCTTAAAATTATTATTCATATATTCAACATATTCTTTGGACTGTCCATCTCTCCAATTTGTCCAAAACCATTCACTACCATAGGTTGGCACCGAATATACGCCCCAATGAATAAATATTCCAATTTTTGCTTTATCATACCACAATGGTAATGGTCTTGTATCCAAACTATCCCACGTTGGTTCATAGACAATATCTTCACGTTTTATTAGGAATGGTTTTGACTTACGTGAACTCAAAACATATTCAATTTTATACAAAACCAAAATTAATGCACTTAACAATAATATTTTTAACATTTTGATCTTGACTGTTGAATATAAACAAGTTAATTAAATGATAACAATGATTTGAACTCTGTATTTTATGTCGCTGGCTTTTAAGTAGCAATATAATAGCCACAAATACATGTACTATTTTATTTGTATACGAATTAATCTGATTAATCGTAATTGGACATTTTACAGTTAATGCTCATAGGGTGTTCAATGTTCAATGTTCATATTAATTATTAAATTTTTTTTTTGCTTATGATATTATAATATTCGTGTTTAATAATATTGTGTAGCTAAATGAAGTAACTATACTAACTACCGATCCAACAATTCCTTGATTTAAATTAAAATAGCCCACTTCGTCGAAGGTAGCTTTATAAACAACTTAATAGTAAACAACATTTCATGATAGCTGCTTTTGAGACATTTTTATGATAAATCTACTGCCGCTCTGAATAGATAATTATTTTTATCACTATCTTTCAGGTTTTCCAATTACAATTTATGATATGCCATAGGTACTTACTCATATTCAGTAATAAATGTCATAAATTAGAACTGATATCGATCAATATCGAGTGGTATGATCTAAATAAAAATTGATAAGAAAAAGATTATTATGTGTTATGGTACAAGCTCTTAAGTACAACCATGTACAATCTATGTATATGAAAATAGCATATAGATGATTAATACAGTTTCTAAAATTTGTTTAAATCTCATAAAATTATTCAGAAAACACATTATTTTTTTTTTATAGTGCACTTGCATACATTACAAAAGCACAACGCCATCTTCATTCACAAACAATAAATCTGTATGAAACTTTTTTGTTATAACAATATTCATAATTAATCAAAAGCTTGGCTAAATATAAATTGTAGCGATGGATACTAGTTTTCATTAGAAGCGTATTAAGCTATTAAGATTTAAAATAAA